>SKCR01035809.1:0-61166 GCA_019454045.1 Zanthoxylum bungeanum
TGCAAGGGGCGCAATGTTTCTCAAAGATTTACCGTCGATCAAGATATCATCAGTTGAAGATTAGGGAGAGTGATGTGCCAAAGACAGCCTTTCGGACCAAATATGGCCATTATGAGTTTTTGGTGATGTCGTTTGGCCTGACCAAAGCTCCCACGGCTTTCATAGACTTGATGAGTATGGTATTCACACTCTTTCTGGATCGATTTGTGATAGTCTTTATTGAAGACATTATGGTGTATTCATGAAGTGAGTAGGAGCACACATAGCACTTGTACCAAGTGCTACAAACATTAAGGGAACACAAACTGTCTGCCAAATTTTCTAAGTGTGAGTTTTGGTTATCCAGTATTAAAAGAAGGAATCAGTGTAGACTCCCAGAAGATTGAAGCCATTCAAAATTGGCACTGACCTACTAGTGTGACAGAGATCTGTAGTTTCCTGGGGTTAGCGGAATACAATAAGATTTATAGAGAATTTCTCCAGGATAGTTTCCCTTTAACACAGTTGACTTAGAAGAATGTGAAATTTGAGAGCTGCCCATGAGAAGAGTTTCCAGGAGCTTAAGCGGTGATTGACAACTACTCTTGTCTTGGTCATTCCGACATGATCAGGAGGGTATATGGTGTATTTTGATGCTTCTAGAGTGGGATTGGGATGTACTAATGCAAAAAGGGAAAGTTATTGCCTATGCTTCCAGGAAGCTAAAGCCTTATGAACAGAATTATCCCACTCATGATTTAGAAATGGCTATAATAATTTTTACCTTGAAGATATGGCGGGATTACTTGAATGGCGAAAAATTTGAGATTTTCACAGACCACAAGAGTCTTAAGTATATCCTGAGTCAAAAGGATCTTAACTTGAGGCAGAGGCATGAATTACTGAAGGATTATGATTGTTCAATTCAGTATCACCCTGGCAAGGCTAATGAGGTAGTAGGTGCCTTAAGCAGGAAATCCATGGGAAAATTAGCTCATTTACCGATAAAAAATTGGCATCCAGCTAGATAAATGAATAAATGTATTCTCGATGGAATGTGTTTTCAAGTAACAACTCAGGGAGCATTGCTGGCACAGATTCAAGTCTGATCCACCCTAATGGATGAGATCAGAGTTGATCAGGAAGCGGACCCTCAAATCCAGCAGATTAGGGGCATATTAGAGCAAGGCGTGGATGATGAGTATCGTACAGACAGTGAAAATCTCCTTATGAAGCAACATAAAATTATTGTTCCCCTAGTTCAAGAATTGAGACAATCGTTGTTGGAGAAAGCTCACACCTCATCCTATACCATGCATCATGGGATCACTAAAATGTACCATGATGTTAAAGATCTTTACTGGTGGGAAGGTATAAAGAAAGATATAGCGGGGTTTGTTACAAAATACCTCACTTGCCAGCAAGTTAAAGCAGAACATTAGAGACCAGCAGAGAAGCTTCAAAATATGGATGTTCTTGAGTGAAATTGGAAGAAAATCACTATGGATTTCGTGGTTGGACTTCCACGTACCTCGAAAGGGTATGATTCCATATAGCTGATTGTGGACATGTTGACTAAGTCTGCGCATTTCCTGTCAGTAAAGACTAACTATTCAGCAGCTTAGTATGCCAAGCTGTATCTGCATGAGATAGTGTTATTACATGTAATACCTATCTCAATAATCTCTGATCGGGGTTTTCAGTTCACATCCAAGTTTTGGCAATTATTCCCAGAAGCTTTGGGCTCCCAGCTACACTTTAGTTCAACTTTCCACCCCCAAATGAATGGACAGTCAGAACGGACCATACAGACTCTGGAAGACATGTTACGAGCCTAATTTAATGACTTTTAAAGTAGTTGGGACCAACATTTGCTACTTAAAGAGTTTGCTTATAACAACAGTTATCAGATAAGCATTCAGATGACACCTTTCGAGGCTTTGTATGGTAGGAAGTGCAGATCCATAGTAGGATGATTTGAAACTGGGGAATAGAATTTGCTCGGACCTGATTTAGTACAAGATACCGTGGAGAAATTAAAGTTGATCAGAGAAATGATGAAAATGGCACAGAGTCATCAGAAAACTTATGCTGATCGCCGAAGAAAGGATTTGGAATTTCAGGTAGGAGACTCTGTATTCTTGAAAGTAACCCATTTTAAGGGAGTCATGAGATTTGACTAGATAGGTAAGCTCAGCTCTAGGTATGTCGGGCCATTTTAGATACTCTGTAGAGTTAGAGGGAGAGCATATGAACTGGAACTTTCACCCGACATTGGTAAGATACATCCAGTTTTTCAGGTACCGATGCTACACAAATACTTGCACGATGAATCTCATGTATTAGAGCCCCTAGCAGTCAATGTTCGCCAAGACTTATCCTATCTAGATCAGCCAGTAGCGATAATGGACAAATATATGAGGAAGTTACAATTTAGATGGATTCCCTCAATTAAGGTAGTTTTGTAGCACCACAAGGGAAAAGAATCCACATGGGAGCCAGAAGAAGCTATGAGGGAGCAATACCCCCAGCTGTTCATAGAAGAAGGTACGCTTCATACCTTTAAGTGTGTTGATTCGGGGACGAATCATTTTTAGGGGGGAATTGTAATGACATGAAATTTTATAGCTCAACCAAAGTCGTAACTTGGTGACTTAGACAAATTTTCTCCGAGCATTAGTGAAAGTTTTAGAAATGATTTAGTGGGTCCAATATTAAAATCGAGGCCTAGTTAGAATGATTATAACATTTAAGCCTTAACCAAAGAATTAAAACAAACTTGGCCTAAATTTGTAAGCCTAAACTTAAGTTTAAGCTTTTAAACTCTAGTATCTCTACACATTTCATAAAGGAAATATAAAAATTGGAAAAAGAAAAACAAGTCTTCACTTGTTTCTTCCATGGCCGAAAATTTCAATGAGAGAAGAGGTGATGAGCTTCATTTTTTCTTACAAGTTCCAAAGATAATCAAGAGCAAACCATCATAAATCAAGTCTAGGAAGAAGAAAATGGAGCTTGGAGGTTCTTATTGTGAAGAAAGAATTTGATTCAAAGTAAGGAAAACTTAACCCAAATTTCAAATGTTGATGATTTGATGAATAAGAGGTGTTGTTGGCTGGAGTTTGATGAAGTATAAATGATTATTGAGTTAAGAAACTAATAACTTTGAGAAACCCACTTAAAGAAACCCTAGACATTGAAGTAATTTGGAGTCATGAGACTTAGTGTAATGATGATGTTAGAAGATTATATTGTCGATGATTAGTATATTTATAACGGATATAACTTCAATGGTGTTGTAGAATTTGAGAGTGAAGAGGGAGAGTTGGTGCTTGGCCTTGAAAACGGGCGAGCGTCACTACTGTACGCACCTTGCATCGTGACGCGAAATAGAAGTATACCCTCTGCCCAGCTCTGTTCACATGAGCGTTGCAACTCCAATGGGCGAACGTCGCGACACGAAAACAGAGGAAGCTCAATGACTCAGTTATATTTTTATTAAGTCGAGACGCCCAACCCCAGACGTCGTAACGCAGAACCATTAGATGATCATTGCCTCAGCTGTATTTGTGGGCGTCGCGATGCTCATGGGCCAGTGTCGCGACCCGTGACCAAATTTTATAGGATCAGTTTTATTCATTTCAACTTCATCCTAAGATGTTAGAAGGCACCCTAAGGGTTTCGTATAAGTGTATGTACACGCTTTATGTCATGTTACAATCATAAACGTCAATCATGCATTATATATTATTTCCTATCAATTACAAGAAAACTAACGATTTCTTTGACTTTAGATCGACGTCAAAGAACTCGAAGATCACCTACGTCATATACCACACCAGACTTGCTGTAGCACTGTGAGTGGAGTACTTATTTCAGAATTTTTATTATGTTTCAAGATATGGATTTGTAGTTCTTTTGACTTAATTGATTTTTATTAAAAGTTTATTGGATTATTGATTTCATACGAGTTGAGATATATGATTTGAGTATTTTTGAATAAGATTGATATCAAAGATATTGTGATGATGAGAAAGATTTCAAAACTATGATTTTATGTTTTTGGGAGGCACGTGGGAAAAACTCACCTCAGGTTGTAACATGGAATTGATAGATATGGAACTGACAGACACAGATGACGTGTGCACACATAGTTCAGGATTAGGGGGACGATGAGACGTAACGCTCCTAGATCCTAGATTCAGGGTCAAAAGGTTATAGCATAGATCAACATCCTTGGCTCTAGTTAAGTGGCTTGGGGGATGACGAAACGTAATGCCCCAAGACCACTAGATTAGACGTATGGGGGGACGGCGAGATGTAACGCCCCCATGCATAAGATTTTCTACAGATTTTTAGATGATTTTACAAATGATTTTTCATAAAAGTATCAATAGGAAAGACCTGAATTAAGTTTTATGAATTTAGAAAATAGCTTTTTATCATGAGCATTTGATATAGTGTCACTCATACTGTTTTCTTGTTTTACAGCTCCACTAACTGAGTTCTTTAGAACTCACCCTCACTCTCATGTTTTGCAAGATCTTTCCGTTGGTGAGACATCCATCTTTTAGAGACATGGATCAGGGAAAAGAGTAGCACTGTAGTCACTAGTCATGTTGGTCCATCATGTTAGACCTACATTCACATAGAGTGTAGTCCATTTTATTTTCTTTGGATGTATGACATGTATATGATTGTATAGAGTACCCAATCAATTTATGTTTTCTTGTGGTTCATGTATTAAAATATTTTTATGAAATGTGTGCGCATGCATATTGATAAGATGAAAAGTTATTAAGATAATAAAAAGAGTATTTCTCTAGGTGGCAGTGGAATCTGTCATCTACCGACAACCTTCCCGGACTGGGGATGTTACAAGGAATGGGCATAAATTTTTTAAGACCGATCTCGATGCTTAAGGCGCTATAAAATTGATTCCTACAATTGGCATCAAGAGAGAGGTTGAAAAGTATTTTTAACCCTTCTTTTTTTCATTACAAGTTTATGTTTTTAATTATTTATATGAGATGTAAATTTTTATATGCATGTTGTGATGAGTAGGCACATTTTAATGTTCATGTGATGAATGTTTGTTTTAGATTCATGTGATAAATATTTTGCATTGATCGTAAATTTTTCTTGCTCTTATTTTTATGTTGTTTTTGGTTTTGGGAATGTAAGGCCATAAGTCCATTTTTGCAAGTGTTGTAAATTTATTTTCCTATGTAAAAAATTTTCAAGTTTGTAATATTCTATGTATTTTGGAGTGTTGATGCCGCCAAAGACTCAACACCTCTCCATGGAGCGAGATTTGAATACCAAGGGATGCCTTGGAATATTTGTAGTAATTAGATTATTATAGGAAAAATAAGAGTTCGGTCAATGCAATTTTATTTTATGTTATATGTATGTTTATTTCGAAATGTTTGAATAACATATCATATAGCTTAGGGCGCCTACTCTTGCATTTTCACATGCCATAACATGTTTTAGATGCATGTATATTCTTGTCATAAAATATTATTTTATGAAATTTAAAAGAGTTAAATTGGAATGTGATATGCATGAAAACAAATTTATAAGATTAATTGGTTTAATGTTTAAAATTGGAAATTCAAAAATTTAATAATTATGGGCTTTATAAGTGCATCATGTTTTCCATTGGTATTTTGGATGGACACCCGAAAGTAAATTTCATAGCTGATTCTGAATGGACGGTAGTGTGGTCTGCACTCGGGACACAATTCACACCATTGGAATTTATAATGCGCTTATATTAATTAAATAGTTTAATTAAAATTTTATCCATTTGTTGAATTTTAAATTTTAAACTTGTTAGTGAACTAATATTTAAGAGTTAAAATAAATTCGGTCACTAAACCAAACTTAATTAAATTAGCTTAATTAAGTTAAATATTAGTGAAGACTAATGAAAATTAGTGAATAAAATTTTAAGAGTTAAAATTGTCTAGATCACTAATTATACACTAGTATAAAGTAGAAGTTATTTTTAACCGTTCATAAAATTACAGACACTATTGAATTAAAATATTAGATATTTTAACTAGAAACCTTAAATTTTAAAATACTGAGTAGAAAAGGAACATACAACAATATATCCCACGATCTCCATTGTTAGTCCGAAAACGTGAGATTCAAAAGACGCCTCGAGACAACTTTGTTTTCGTCCCCCTACAGATGGTGTCCATTTTGGATCAATATCAAGTTTGGATTCCGAGAGGATAAGAACTCTAGATGTAATCTTGTGAACAGACCTACCCTACGACGACACATCACCATTTAAGTCTGAGGGTTCCGAAATAATGGGTTACATTCACGAATGAATGATTAAATATTAATCAAAATTCCTTGATCAAATTAAACAGCAGTTGGTTAATATAGGAATAAGAGTTATTCCATATATATTAATCAATTGAGATTGTCTCAATCTATCATGAAAATACTTGACCTACCATACGGTGGTACTTATTTATGGGATGATAAATTTCCGTGGCATAGTAATTATTTTTAGGTTTCTAATTCATTATACATGGTTCATGCATCATGTTTAATTTTATGCCTAAATGTTTGATAATTTTAATATGCGATGAATGAATATTAAATGTATGTTTACTTTATTTTATTTCAACCATGGTTTCTCTAATTATTGCTATTATCTCTAACGATAAATTAACAGGAGAAAATTATGTTAAATGGAAAAGTAACATGAACGCCATTCTGGTATGTGAAGACCTTAAGTTTGTCCTGACAGAGGAATATCCTCCCGAGCCAGTCAAAAATTATGGCTAAACTGTATGTGATGCCTACCAGAAATGGGTCGCGGCCAATGAGAAACCTGCTGATACTTGCTAGCAGAGATGTCCGAGGGTCTTGCTGCAAAGTATGAGCCAATGGCTGCAACATCTTTGATGATGGAGTCATTACAGGGCATGTTTGGGCATCCTTCGGAGCGGTAGCGTCATGAGGCTCTGGTCTCAGCGATGGCCGCTAGGATGATGGAAAAGACATCAGTCCAAGAGTAAGTCTTGAGGATGATGACTTATCTCTATACGGTTGAAATGCATGGAGCTCTTATTGATGAGCGTATCTAGGTGTCTTTGATCATAGAAACTCTTCCGAAGAGTTTCATATAGTTTAAAAGTAACTATGTTATGAACAAGTTACCTTTTATTTCGACACAACTGCTAAATGAGCTTACCCATTATGAGTCCATGTTGGTGGATCCTCGTAAGCCTAGTGGAGAGGCAAATATTGCATAATCTTCTAAATCTATCAAGAACAAGAAGTAATGCACTGGGAAGGTTAGGGCAAAGCCTATGAAGAAAAAAAAAGAAGCTCTAAGGATGCCAAGCCCAAGGGAAAGTGTTTCCATTGCAACAAGGATGGGCATTGGAAAAAGGAACTGTCATAAATACCTTGTTCAGCTGAAAGAGAAGAAGGGCACATGTAAATACGATTTACTTGTCATTGAACCTATTTTAGTGAAGGATGATAAATCTGCATGGATTATTGATTCTGGAGCTACTAACCATGTTTGTTCTTTTTTGCTGTTACTTGATTCATGGAAAGACCTTGCTGAAAGTGACTACACAATGAGATTCGGGACATGCGATGTCATTTTAGCAAGAGTAGTGGGAATTTCTAGTTTAAGCTTTTTAAATAATAGTTATTTTTGTTTGAACAATGTGTTATTTATTCTTGATTTTCGCAGTAATTTGATTTGTTTCTAAACTATTGGATGATGGTTTTTCATTTCATTTAATAATAATTTTGTTATTATTGGTAGAAATGGATTAGTTATATGCACAAGAAACTCTGAAAATAATTTATATATGTTAAGGCCGTTAACACATAGTTCACTACTCAACACTGAAATGTTTAAGGTTGAAAAACCTAAAACAAAACGACAAAAGATTTCTCACGATAACACATATTTGTGGCATTTTAGACTTCGTCATATTAGCCTTGACCGGATAGATAGGTTGATAAAGAATGGAGCTTTAAATAAGTTAAAGATTGGGACTTTACCAGTCTATGAATCCTTTCTAGAAGGAAATATGACCAAGAGACATTTTACTCGAAAAGGTATAAGAGTCAGTCAACCACTTGAGCTAATACATTCAGACGTTTGCGGACTGATGAATGTAAGAGCCCGAGGAGATTATGAATACTTCCTCATATTTATTGACGATTATTATAGATATGGGTACATTTATCTAATGCTGCACAACTCAGATACCTTTGAAAAGTTCAAAGAGTATTGAGCTAAGGTTGAGAACCAATTAGGTAAGACGATCAAAACTCTACGATCGGATCATGGAGGAGAATATTTTGATAGAGATGTCAAGGAATTCTTAGTTGAGAATGGGATAGTATCTCAGCTCACAACACCTGGAACACAACAACAAAATGGTGTTTAAGAAATGAGAAATCGGACCCTACGAGACATGATAAGATCTACGTTTAGTTATACTTCAATGCCTAGTTCATTATGGGGATATACATTACAAGCAACAATGTATATCCTTAATGTAGTTCCATCTAAGTCTGTTCCTAAGACTCCCTTAGAGTTGTGGAGTGGTTGTAAAGATAGTTTACTACATTTCCGTATATAGGGGTGTCCAGCACATGTGCTGAAGAATAAGACTATTAAGTTGGAGCCACGTTATCAAGTGTGCTTATTTGTAGGCTATCTTGAAGAAATTGGGGGTGAGTTCTTTTATAGTCCAGAAGATAACAAAGTTTTTGTGTCAACAAATGCTACGTTTCTTGAGGAGGACTATATGAGGGAGTTCAAACCTCGAAGTAAAGTTTTCGGTCTAACAAAGGAAATCATGGGATATATTGTCATGTATCCCTCTCTCACTCACTATTTTAGAGTTAAAGGTTTCTATTACACCAGTATCTAATTTATTTAGATTATGCGCAGCTAAGAACATAACCTAATTAATGCTAGTGGATTATTAGTGATATCTTCAAATTTTAACACCTAAAATTTTGTTCACTAATTTTATTAGTCTAAACTAATATAATTCAATTAAATAATTCAATTAAGTGTTTTTTTAGTGAGCTATTTCAATTTTATTTTTAGTTCATTAAGTTTAAAATAAATTCGGATTAAGCAATTATTTAATTAAACTATTTAAATAGATATAAGTGACTTATGTTATTTTTATCTGGTACGTGGATTTGTATCCCGAATGCAGACCATACTACCGTCCATTTGGAATCGGCTATAAAATTTATATTGGGGTTTCCATCCTATATACCAAAATAAATAACTAGTCTCATATCAATTATCTTTTCCAAATTACCAAATTTTAAACTTATTTAAAATAAAATATTTAATTTATTTGCATGTATTCATCTAAATTTTAACTATTTAAAATTTCATAAATTTTATGCCTAGATTAAATCAACATGCATTTAATATCATGACATGTTATAATGCATGAGTGAGCATCCTAAGCTATATGACATGTTATTCAAATAATTTGAATTGTAACTATACATACCACAAAACTAATGCATTGACCGAGCTTTTTGGTTTTCTAAATTAATCTAATTAGTACACAAAATATCCAAGGCATACCTTGGTCTTCAACTCTTGACTCCATGGATTGTCCTACGAAATTTTACTCATCGAGTAGTAACATTCACAATATATGTGTAGTGACCAAAAAAATAAAATAAAGAAAAGAAATAGTAAATAAATAAATAGCATCGTTAAAGTCATGTCTTATTAACTGGGATAAGAGTTTTTCCGAAGCTTAAAGGCAATTTTGGAGATGACTCGTTGGGCCAAGTGGCCTTATTTGGAGATGAGCCTAATGGGTCTACATTTTCTTAGTGGGCTTAAATTAATACACAAGCCTATTATTATTAGTATTTATAAAGAAAGTCGATCATCACCATTATTACATATAAGCCCACAAATGAAAGCAAACTAACCCAAATCTTAAGCCCAGTTTCGGCCCAACCCCTAAGGTTCAAGAAATAACTACAAATTTCATGATTTGAGAAATAAGAACACAACTCCACCATTTTCCCTAGCATGGCCGAAAATCACCATAGCTAAACACCTTGATTTTCTTCTTTTCTCACAAAATCTCAAGTGAAACAAGTGCTAACTAACATCAAAAGAGGCTAGAAGGATGAAAACAAACTTAGGGGAACTCACTTGGTGAAGAAATTCAAGTGAATAACGTAAGAGAAACTTGACTCAAACTTTGAGCTCTTGAACTTTGTTGAGATAATGTTAGATTATTGTTGTTGGAATACTTTTATTTGCACTAAGTGGATAATGGATTAGGAAATTGATTTTTTTTGGGGAATTCCCAAAATTATGAAACCCTAAATGTTAGATTAAGTTGGGGCTTATGATATTTGATGTTGTATTTGATGTTAGATGTTAGATTATTGATGATTTAAATACTTAGTAAATATTAGCATGTTATAATGTCATAAATTTTGAGTTGTAAAGGGAAGGGGGTTCGACCATGTTAGGGTGAAGGGGCGGCTGTTTTCAAGTAGGTTTTAAGATGTTGAAAGATGTTATTATTTGATGGTTATGTAAAATGAGGGTAGAGTTATCTAAGGTTGTAATAATGGTGGGATTTAGACATGTCGCACACAAAGTGTTCTACATAATACCAAACTCAAATTAATTAAAGAAAATAAGCAAAATTCGTATGTTATAAAAGGGTGTTTAAGATTATGAAAATTCTGTTGGGGTTATTGGAGTGAAGGAATTAGATAACAAGGTGAAATAATAGAGTGAAATAGCGATGTTGGCTTAAGACATTTTCTGAACAGGCCGTGAAGAATTGCTTATAAGTTACGTTTTTGATGTCCAATTGATGAAGCGTAATTTTTTTAGCAAACTAGACACATAGCAAAGTAACATATCCATAATTTAGAATTTTTAGACTTAAGATGAGATCGAACCGAATTTTGGAAGTCGGGCGACTTGCTGCCCCTGAGCCCAGTTTTTCAGTTTGCACAGCCTCTGAACTTCAGTTTATAACTTGAGTTTCTGAAATTGGAATTGAGATCCGTAAAAATCAAAATAAACTAGATATATTAAGGACCATTCAATTAAAGTTTTAGCTTCATATCCATTCCCAATTAATTACAAAAAAAAATTTCAAAGTTAGATGTCAAGCAGTGAATTTTCTAACGATTAGTATAAAATAAGTTTTCGCTACCGCACTTGCACAACTCCAAACCTAAGCTCGTAAAATTCTTAGATACCAAAGATATCTCAAATACTCACGTATATTAAGTGTCCATGTATTGTCTATTCTTTAATGTCATATGAAAATATTATGAGAGGAAACTAACAATTGTTTTGACTTTAGATCACCATTAGGGTACTCGAAGGTCACCTACGCCATGTACCGCCCCCGATTTTCCATAGCACTTTGAGTAGAGTACTTGCTTTCATAATTTACTAATTTCCTTTATTTCCTAATAACTTCAAAGTTTTACGAGTTACATATGATATTTAGTTCTTTGTTACTTTTATGCTATTGAAAAGAAAAGCATAAGATATTTTAGAGATTTGAGATTTTGAGCACAAAGGATTTTGATGACATCATTGCCAAAAGTATTTTGAGAAATGTTATTGATTCCAACACAGATGATTTTTATTTTGATTTTGGAATTGACAGATATTGGAATTGACGGATACAGTAGACATGTGCACAAGTAGTTTCAGGACTAGGGGAAACAATATTTTTGATACCCTAGATCCTAGTTTCAAGGTCAGGATGATGGAATTGATTAGCCCTCCTGGCTCTAGTTCAGTGGCTTGGGGGACGGCGATAAGTAACGTCCCAAGACACTGATTTATAAGTATAGGGAGATGGCGATACGTAACGCCCCATGCGTCAAGATTTTTCTATAGTTCTTCAGTTGTTTGAGATTTATGATTTTCACAAACGATTTTTCACAGAGGTTTTGAGAAAGAAACTAGTTTATATTTTTCATGAGTTCAGAAAGTAGTTTTATTCCATGACGATTTGTTACATAATTATTAATACTGTTTTCTTATTTTATAGCTCCTTTCACTGAGTTCAGTAGGACTCAACCCCACTCTCAAGTTTTACAGGATCTTTCAGCTGCTAAGACACAATAATCTTTTGGAGAAATGGACCAGAGAAAATAGTAGCACTGCAATCACTAGTTGTGTTGGTCCGTCATGTCAGTCCTACATTCACCTAGAATGTAGTTTCTTTTTGGTGTATAATAGTTGCATGATTGTTGATGTGTCTGTAAAAGATTAACCATATTATTTATATTTTTCATGTGGTTAATGTATTAAGTTGATTTCATGAATTTTGTGTGTGTTTGATGAGCGGAAAATATATCAATATTTACCGCCCATTTTACTTAATATTTTGTTTAGTTTCTCGGGTTTGATGAACGTTTTGATGTGTTTTAGTTTATTTTGCAGATAAAATAATATTGGGACTCAATGAAATTATTTAGGATGAAATTTGGGTCAAATAAGGGTAAGAAATTGGACTTGACATATTAATTTTGGAGATTGGAAACTTGAATTGGCGTTCTAACGAAGTGCAGTTTCAGAAATTTTAGTTTTGCGCAACTGTCATATTTTGGGCCTAACATTTTATTCCGATATGGGATTGAGCTGATTCAAGTTCTATATTAACGAAGACTCAAAGATCTACAACTTTGAAGAACAAAATAATTTCAAATTCGGAAGATTGCATGACCGAAATTGATGAAACATCCAGAAGTGTGTTATGTATAATTATTAAAGTCATTTTCAAAGCAAATAAATAAATAAATAATAAAAATATTCAAACTCCCACCAAACATGATAGCAATTAATAATGGATTTGGTGGAGCAATTAGTGGAGCAATTAATAATGGATTTGGTGGAGCAATTAGTGGATCAATTAATAATGGATTTGGTGGATGATTTGATGGAGGAAAATTTTTGCCTATAAATACCAAGCCATTTCATTTGTAATTTCATACTTTCTTCTTTGAAATTCCTTAAGAATAACTAAGAAGATTGTATCTTGTTTGTTTATTTACAGCTTTCAGTAACTAATTTCCTCTTTCGCACTTTCTTTTCTATACTTTTTCAGTTTTTACTTTCCGCAATTTACTTTTACGCACAATACTTTCATTTCTTTACTTTTTCAGTTTTTACTTTTCAAGCAATGATGAGGTAACTCCCCCTTACTGGGGTAAAAGGTAAAGCTTTTATTATTGTTATTTAGATTAATCTCCCCTAATTATAATATAAAAATTATTTAAAATCTGACTTAACAAGGATACCGTCATATTGGTCGGTTGGTAATTAATTATAAATTGGTTTTAACCTGACTAAGCATGGATACCGCCTGGTTGGTCGGTTGGTAATTAATTATTAATTTGACTTAATCAGGATACCGCCTATATGGCTGGTTGGTAATTATCACGCAAAGGTAATATATTATATTAAGGGAGATATTTAAAATATTAGTAATAAAAGTGGACCATTTTACCTCAATATTTTCTTTATTGTACTTTTACTTTATTTACTTTGAGCATTTAATTTCCAGTAATTTAATTTCCAGCATTTACTTTATGTCTTTTCTTTTATTTAAGTTTTTACTACCCGTAAATATGTGTCGTAACTAAGCCAGTTATCTGAGGTTGTGATGAAATCCAATATCACCGGTTTATAAGGGGTTAAATTACAGTTTGGGTAATATAAAGGTTTATTTATTGAGCCTTAATCCTAATACTTTTTATTAACTGGTCATTAATAAAATTGAACTGGTAAACTTAAAATGAACTTGGAAAAGAGATTTTAGGTTAAAGACCTTAGACTCAATAGCCCACGATCTTCCTTGAGGATAGATAACCCTTTAATAGATTTCCTTACAGGATAGGAATATACCTGTCGGGCGGAGGTAGCCATAATTGGAACTTAATCTTAATGAATTTAGATAACTTGGTTAACATAGGAATATGATTAATTGGGTTATACTGAGTATTTGTATTTGACCATCGGAAGAGGCTTTTACGTAATTTTGTGTTCCAGGTTAATAAACCAATATATTACACAAACGTAAAATAATCACTTCATCTTTTAAAAAAATATTAGAAGGATTCACAACTCTGGATAGTTTTATAAATTTGAATTTTCTTCAATCTACTTTCAAGCAATTTTATTTACTTGTTTTAAGTTTTAAAGTCACCACCCAATCAAACAATCAATCCATTAGATACTTGTAAACATTTAACTTCATAAATTGATAACAAAAGGTTTTAAGTCCTCGTGGGATCGATACTTTTCTACTACTTGAACGATACGTGCGCTTGCGTTATACGCGTGTGATTACGCTGGTCAAGTTTTTGGCGCCGTTGCCGGGGATTTATTTATCTTTCACCATTAGTTTTGGGGTTGGATACTTTACTTGTATCTAATTTCTTTTTACTTATTGTTTTTGTTTTCTTGTTTTTTTCAGGTTCTCAGACACTGCATGAGACGAACCAGAAGCTTTGAACTTCGACCACTTGACCCAGAGATTGAAAGAACCATCAGACAGTTGAGAAGGGAAAGGCGAGAAGGCCAAGAAGCAATCGTTAACATGGAACATGAACCTTTATAAGTTGCACCACCAATTCCCATTTGAGACAGAACCATTCCAGTGGTGGACGGCCTCATTTCCTGTATTGTACTTCCTCCCTTACCAGCAAATACGTGTGACATCAAAACATACATTCAGATGATTTAGCAGTCAGTATAGTTTGGGGGGAATGCAACTGAAGATCCTAATGCCCACATCAGCAACTTCTTGGAAGTTTGCGGCACTTTCAATTACAACTGAGTATTAGAAGAAGCAATGAGACTGCGAGTTTTTCCATATTCCTTGAAAGACAGAGCAAAAGATTGGCTATATTCACTACCAGCAGGTTCCATCACAACTTGGAACACTCTAGCCACCAAATTCCTTACAAAGTACTTTCCACCAGCCAGAACAGCAAAACTGAGAAATGACATCACATTCTTTGTACAACTTGACTCGGAAACTCTCTACGAAGCTTGGGAAAGGTACAAAGTTTTGCTCCGGAAATGTCCTCACCATGAGATTCCAAAATGGCTTCAAGTCCAAACTTTCTATAATGGACTTTCTGGATTGATGAGAACCACAATTGATGCTGCTGCTGGAGGAGCTTTGATGACAAAAGGAGAAGATCAAGCCTGTGACTTAATCGAAGAAATGGCTAACAACAATTCATTGTGGCCAACAGATTGGAGCATGATTCAACGAATTGCAGGAATTTATGAAGTTGGAGCTAACTCAGAGGTGAATACTAAGTTGGATCAAATGTGAAAAAGCCTGGAAATACTTAGCACACAAGTTGTAAACATCGCCAGAGCCACAAGTTCACCATATGGAGGAGCACCAGAGCCAAACCAACATGAAGAAACGGTGAACTATGTCAACAATTTCAACAGACAGGGGAACAATCGATATTCCAACACCTATAATCCATGGTGGAGGAATCATCCTAATTTTTCATGGAGCAACAATTCAGGGCAAAAGAACAATCCACCACCTGGATTTCAACAGCAAAACAAAAGCCAAGAGTTTGAAAAAGAACCAGAAATGAAACAATGGATTGCAGAGATGTTCAAAAAGCAACAAGCAGCATATGATGTTATTTTTCAAAGCCAATCTGTTTCCATCAAAGCACTGGAAAATCAAATTGGACAACTGGCCAATGCTCAGAGTTACAGACCGCCAGGGAACCTTCCTAGCAACACAGAACCAAATCCAAGGAACCAAGAGAATGAGCAATACCAAGCCATTACTTTGAAAAGCGGTAATGAAATCAACAAAGATGTTGGAATCAAGGCAACAATTGAAGAGGTTCCTAAAGATGCAATTCCATAGATGGAGGAAAAAGAAGCAAAGGAAAAAGATCAAGAAAAATTCACTCCACCTCCACATTTTCCACAGCGTCTCCAGAAAAACAAACTAGACAAGTAGTTTGCTCGATTCTTGAAGGTCTTCAAAAACTTTCACATCAACATTCCATTCGCAGAAGTGTTGGAAGAAATGTCCAGCTATGTCAAATTCATGAAAGATATTCTTTCACGAAAGCGGAGATTGGGAGAATACGAGACAATAGCATTGATAGAATAATACAGTGCAATCATTCAGAGGAAACTTCCCCCGAAGTTGAAAGATCCTGGAAGTTTTACTGTCTCATGCACCATTGGAGAACATTATATCGGTAAGGCTTTATGTGATTTAAGTACAAGTGTTAATTTAATGCCTTTTTTAATTTACAGGAAACTGCAAATTGGAGAAGCAATTCCTACCTCAGTCTCTCTGTAACTTGCTGATTGAACGCTCGCATTTCCGAGAGGTGTTGTTGAAGATGTGCTGGTCAAAGTCGACAAACTCATTCTCCCATCAGATTTCATTATCCTTGACATGGAAGAAGACAAAGATGTTCCTATCATCCTTGGGAGACCATTCTTGGCTACAGGTCGAACTGTGATTGATTTGTAAAAAGGAGAACTAACTATGAAATTACAGGACCAAGAAGTTACCTTTAATGTTTTGAAAGCCATGAAATTCCCGAGTGATGAAAAAAAGGAAGAATGTTTCAGAATTGATGTTGTTGATAGTATCATTCAGGATACTGATACAATTCCCACTGATAAACTTGAAGCTTGCATCACCAACATGACTGACAGCGAGTTAGATGCTGAAATTATGGAATGTATCAACTATCTTGACAAGCCATTCCGATTCAAATCGACACCACTAGTGGAAAGTCTGGAACTTCCGAAGAAAGATCGAATCAATCCCTTAATTGAAGAACCACCGCAGCTGGAGCTGAAGCTATTATCGAGTCATCTCAGGTATGCATTTCTTGGAAACTCTTCTGAATTACTTGTTATTATTTCTTCTTCACTAATATTGGAGCAGGAAGAAAAGTTACTGAGAGTGTTATGAGAACACAAGAGAGCCATTGGCTGGACTATAGCAGATATTCAAGGCATTAGTCCATCATTTTTCATGCATAAGATTCTGATGAACGATGGTACAAACCCACAGTGGAGCATCAACGGAGACTCAATCCAATCATGAAGAAGGTCGTGAAGAAAGAAATTATTAAATGGTTGGATGCTAGCATCATCTACCCCATCTCAGACAGCAGTTGGGTGAGTCCTATGCAATGTGTATTGAAGAAAGGAGTAATTATTGTAGTCACAAATGAAAATAATGAGCTGATTCCAACAAGGACGGTGATTGGATGGAGAGTATGCATGGACTACCAGAAACTGAACAAAGCAACGAGCAAAGACCATTTTCCGCTGCCATTCATTGATCAGATGCTAGACAGACTGGCGGGACATGAGTACTATTGCTTTTTGGATGGATTTTCGGGGTACAATCAGATTGCAATCGCCCTAGAAGATCAAGAGAAAACCACTTTTACACGTCCGTATGGTACTTTTGCTTTCCACAGAATGCCATTTAGACTATGTAATGCTCATGTCACATTCCAACGTTGCATGATGGCCATCTTCTCAGACATGCTGGAACATAGTATGGAGGTTTTTATGGATGACTTCTTTATGTTTGGAGATTCTTTCGACCACTGCTTACAAAATTTGGAACATGTGTTACAAAGATGTGAAGATACCAACCTGGTACTCAACTAGGAAAAATGTCATTTCATGGTTCAAGAAGACATCGTTATGGGACATCGGATCTCACAAAAGGGAATTAAGGTAGACAAAGCAAAAATTGAGACAATTGAAAAACTACCTCCACCCACATCTGTCAAAGGGATTCGGAGTTTTCTCGGACATGCTGGCTTTTACAGGAGATTTATCAAAGACTTCTCAAAAATTGAAAAACCTCCTTGCAATCTTCTGGAGAAAGATGTGCCTTTCAACTTCACCAAAGAATTCCAGGAAGCCTTTGAGATCCTAAAATAGAAGCTGGTCTCTGCCCCCATCATAGTAGCACCGGACTGGACCTTCCATTTGAAGTGATGTGCGATACAAGTGATTTTGATGTAGGTGCAGTTATGGGACAACGCAAAATAAAGATTTTCCATGCCATTTACTACTCCAGCAGAACTCTGAATGAAGCTCAACTCAACTACACAGCCACTGAAAATGAGTTTCTTGCGGTTGTGTTCGCTTTTGAAAAATTCCAATCTTATCTGCTGGGTCCCAAGGTGGTGGTCTACACAGATCATTCAACAATCAAGTATTTGATCGCAAAGAAAGATGCCAAGCCTAGATTGATCCGTTAGATACTTCTTCTGATAGAATTCGATGTGGAGATCAGAGACAGGAAATAGATAGAAAACCAAGTGGCAGATCATTTATCGAGGCTCGAGAATGGTGAAACAGCTGGTAAAGAACTAATAATCAAAGAAACTTTTCCAGATGAACAGTTATTTGCCATGAAACAGTGCGATGTCCCTTGGTATGCTGACTATGTAAACTATATAGTGTCAGGAAAATGGCCGTTGGAATAGACAACTCAGCAACGAAAGAAGTTCTTCAAAGAAGTTAAGCACTATGTCTAGGATGAGCCGTACCTGTTCAAACGATGTGCTGATCAATTATTGAGATGGTGTATTCCATAGGAGGAGGTCAACAATGTCTTGCAACACTGTCATTCATCACCATATGACGGACACTTCAGTGGAAACAAAACTGCAAGCAAAGTCCTACAATCAGGTTTGTTCTGGCCCACTCTTTTTAAAGATGCTTATCTATTTGCTCTTCAATGTGACAAGTGCCAGAAAATGGGAAATATTTCTAGGAGAAATGAAGGACCTCTGCAAAATATTCTGGAAGTGGAGATATTCGATGTGTGGGGTATTGATTTTACATGACCATTTGTTCCATTATTTGGAAACCTGTACATACTTGTTGTCGTAGATTACGTCTCCAAATGGGTTGAAGCAATTGCACTGCCATCCAATGATTCAAAGGTGGTGATCAAGTTCCTTAAAAAGAATATTTTCACTCGCTTCGGAACACCTCGGGTGATTATCAGTGATGGTGGCACACATTTCTACAATAGATACTTCGATGCACTCCTATCCAAATACGAAGTTACTTATAAAGTTGCCACAACTTACCATCCACAGTCAAACAAGCAAGTTGAAGTTTCAAACAGGGAGATCAAAAGAATCTTGGAGAGAACCGTTGAATCAATAAGGAATGATTGGTCTGAAAAACTGGATGACGCAATATGGGCCTACCAGACAGCTTACAAGACACCCATTGGTATGTCCCCATATCAAATGGTGTTCGGGAAAAGCAAGCCATCTGCCAGTTGAGCTTGAACACAAGGCGTACTGGGCACTGAATAAGTTGAATCTTGATCCACAAGCTGCATGAGAGAAAAGACTTCACCAACTCAATGAGTTTGAGGAATTTCGCCAACAGGCTTATGAAAATGCCAGATTATACAAAGAGAAGACCAAGAAATGGCATTACCAAAAAATAGTGTGCAGACAATTGAAACCAGGCCAGCAGGTGTTGTTATATGATTCAAGGTTGAAACTTTTCCCTGGAAAGTTGAAATCAATGTGGTGAGGCCCATTTGAGATTACTCAGGTTTTACCATATGGAGCTGTTGAATTGGACAACCCTAAGTCCAACAACACATTTAAGGTTAACAGCCAGCGTGTCAAGCACTACTGGGGAGAATCATTTGAGCGACAAAAAGAAAGTGTTATATTTTCAGATCCAGCCTAACGTTCGGGAAATCATGTCTAGCTGACGACATTAAACTTAGCACTAGCTGGGAGGCAACCCATGGAATTTTTGTATATATTGTGATTTGGTGTCTTTTAATTTTGGTGTGTTTAGTTTTTGCAGGTTAAGTAATTTCAAGATGGAAGATGCTCTCGTAAATCTCCACAAGCAATTTCCTTCTCTCCCTTAAAATTCTCTGATGAATGTTTACAAACTTGCTTGGAACATATGAGACTACTGATGATTAAAGGTATGCCTATTGACATTTGTTGGATTATTGAGTCTCGGGAATCTAACTCTAAAAGACCCTGTTTGCCAATTTATAAGAAAATTGGATGGGAAGCATGTCCCTGACACATAGACGTCATTCAAGCCGTTACATTATTTTAATTATTATATCTATTTGTCTTTTCCTTAAAATTGTGATTTGTTTTGTTATTTTCTCCGACAGGATCTAGGCTATTTTTTTACCTTTCACGATTTACTATTTTGCTACTAATCGTCCTTTGGAAGATACTTGTGCTATTATTACTCACCCTTTTCAGGTTCTATAAATTCATCTCATAATTGCACCTTTGAAGGCATTCAGATAAAAATGGAAGCTACTTCAAGAAGATGGGTTGAAAGCATCTGTGCGTTTTACGGTACTAGTGATGGTGTTAAACCAGAATACGTAACAGCGGCACATGAATTGGGTCGAGTCATTGCTGCAAGGAATATGCACTTACTATATAGCGGTGGCAATCTTGGACTAATGAGGATAGTTTCAAAGGTTGTACAGGATTGAGGCAGTCAAGTCTTGGGAATCATCCCAATGTTGGACAATTATCACCCATAACATCACTATTTGTAAAAGACATTGTGGTTTTTGTACAAATTATCATTGTGACAAAGGAAATTGCTATTTTATCATTTTGTAATTAGATTACTTTGATATATATAAATGATAAATGTCCTTATGATTAGTTCCAGATTAATAAGATATGAGACAGTATTAATCCATGAACAGTTTAATCATTAAATATCCATAGTCGTAGTATGATCGAGACTGGACATCGATAATGTGGGATAGACTAGTATTACACTTGTGCGCGTTATGGAAGCTTAACACCATAATTCTCATGCATTTAAGTATTGGATACTTATGCAAGTGTGATAGGAGGTTCTGCTAGCCGTTGGACCGGGAACAGCTTCGCTCTAGATAGACCCCTCGAAATCCCATTGGTAGTATGATTATGTGTCTATGGGAATCCGCATCAGGGTAGGTATATTTGGTCTTAACCTGAGACTTGCATTGCTAATACTTGCGACAATCAGTACGTTTTGGTTATGGTCTTTCGAGGCTTTAACAGGTTCTGTGTACGCCTCTTCTGGGTTTACTGAGAATCGTAGTGTATTGGGTGTGATGTCAAGATGGAAGCATCACTTCAGTCACATGGAGAAGATTATCATGCAGGGATATAGAACTAGTATTCTAATATGCTGCAGCTATCGGGATAATATGACTAGGTCATGATTATCCAATTAATGAGACTAGTTGCTAGTGATCCGATATATGCTTCTTACGGGGCAGACACAATTCCAGCCCAAAGCCTAGCATGTGACATCCGATACTAGATCGTAATACGCAATACATAGTATACTATGCCTGATATAGATTATATATTCTTTTTTGAATATTTCTGGAGAATTGGGTAGGCACGGTGCTTTGCTAGAAGCCAACCATGTCTTGTAAATCGGTAAGAATATGGTACGAGGTACGCAAGTGTTCGGATAGTCCGACAACCGGATTTACTGCTAACATATCCAGGGATCCCTTGGGTCGCTTCCCAAAGATTCACCGATGACACTTGACTCGAACATAATTAATCTAGGATTAATTATGAGAGAGAAAATTAATCTGGGATTAATTGCGGTAAAATTTAATCTGGGATTAAATACGTACGGAAGAGAGAACGCGATTAATTTAGAATTAATCGGTAAAATAAATTTAATAGTTAAATTGGATTTTTCTATTTAAATTATTTATTTGGGATAAAATAATATATCAGATATATTAATTGAAATTAGATTTCAATACGAAATTAAAGTTGGACTTTAATACGAGCGAACGAATTAATTTAGATTTAATTCATAAGCGACGTTCGTAATAATTTTATGAGGCATCATTATTTAATTAAATTGGATTTAATTATTTAGCAAAGATAATTAGTTTAGTTGGATTAAATGGATCCAGGCCCAAAGTATATTTGTTGAGCCAATTTGAATTTTGAATTCAAAATTGGCGAGGCTCACTTCACACATGCCACACATGTGAAGGTGGTAGTTGGCAAAGTGGTTGGAAGCCATTAATCAAATACCAATTGCTTTTCACATACCAAGTTTTTCTTTTTGGAAACAAAACTCTCAACAACCAAGTTTTGTAAGATGTGAATCAAACACACAAAACACAAAACTCTCTCTAGAAACCCTAAGAATGCCGTGACCTTCCTTTCTCTTATTTCTTTGATTTTGCTTCAAAATCAAACATTGCTAGCACATAAGGAGTCAACTAAGGTGATATAGAAACTCATCCTTGAGTTGGAAATAACATAAAAAGCTTGGAGCTTCAACTACATCTCAAAGATTTTTGAAATCTCAAATCCGTTCAAAGTAAGTTTTTTCCGCAAACTTCTTTAATATTCACACACAAATCATTCTTATTGATCCTTCGCATGTCTATGACACTAACAATGGTATCAGAGCCTTGTCTAAGCATGATTTGTATTTAGGGTTTATATACTTTATTTTGGGGATTTTGTGCTTGGAGTATGATTTTTCAAAATTGGTTGTTTGGTTATGGTTATATGATGATAACTTGGAGTTATGCATGATTGATTTTGTTAAAAATTGATTAGATTAATTTTCCCTAAAATCCCCCTTGGCCGAATATAACCCATAATGTGTTCATGGTGATTTATTGATTTTTTACAATTGGATATGTTAAAATGCATGAAATGATTGTTAATTGTTGGTTTAATTGGATTGAAATCGAAATCGAATATTATTTCATGATGATTGCCGTGAACCTTAAGCATGAAATGAATTCTTTTGCTTCAATTTGTGTTGAACATGAGTTGGATATTAAAACATGATTAATTAGTTTAATTGATGTTTTGGAAATATTAGTTTAATTAATTAATTATGGCAATTACACTTTAATTGAAATTAATGTGATATTTGGAATGTTATATTAATTATATTAGTCTTTAAATTTGGAATTTATTAAATTGGGCTAATTTGGTGTATTTGGGCTTAATGGCCTTGGTTAGGCGAAGTTTGGTTTTGGACAATTGGGTTGGATCCAATTGGACCCAAAACCATTTCCATAAAGTCCAAATATGACTATTGGGTCTTTAAAAATTAAATTGGGCCTAATGGGCTTAAATTGATTTTTGGCAATAGGGTGATTCCTATTTAGGCCTTGGCATTTTGGGTTTGATCCATTATGGCCAAAGCCCATGCCTTAAGAATTAATTAAAAGCCCATTGGACTTTAATTAAAATGGCATTGGATGTTAATTGGGCCTTTGAGACTCATTAAGATTGGATTTGGAATCCAAGTCTTTAAGGCACATAAATAAGTGTAATTATTTAATTTGGAATTAAATTGGGATTAGTATTGAATACAAATTAAATTGGATTTAAAATTGTAGTTCAATATAATTCAAGAATACGTACTTGGAGTATTTATTCTCAAACGAGTTGGACTCGCGCAAATCAAATCGTTGTTTGAACATTGGATGGTCATTAATTCAAAGATTAATTAATTGGATTAGATTGATTGAATAACATACTTTGTGTGAATACATGAATGTATTGTATGAATAATGTATAATGGATATTAGAAGGGTGAGGCCAATGTTAGAAATTATTGTAATAAATTTAGACTTTATTAATTGGACCTGCGTGTCCAGCCTATTATCTCTTTACTCTTTGTATTTCTCTTCTCACCAATTCCTCTCAATGTAAATGAGGTTTCTTTAATGTATTATGTTATTGGGTATAAGTATAAATACTGCTAGCGGGAGAGAGGAGATATAAAGATTTGTTTTATGAACAATTTGTTATATATCCATCCGCATATCGTTATTAATTTATTCACGCCTTATTATGCTTTTAGAATGCATGCTTAAGGGTGTATGATGAGATTTAATCAAAGATAATAAATTGGTTGCCAATTTACGCGAAAAACCCTCACTTTAACATTAATCGTTTTCCTTCCATTGAGTGGTTCTCTCTCAAGATCCAAGATTGGCTTTGATTTGTTGGCCAAAGTCAAGATCATTGTCCATCACGGATGTGTTTGAACCACGAAATTTTTGTTCTATATCGCATGTCTTAGGCAGTTGTGACTTGTTGGCCAAAGTCAAGGTCACTTCCGTACATCGACATGGATTACGAATCTTTCCCACTGTCAATGGGTCGCGCTTAACTGGAATCATTAAGCTTGTTGAGCCAAAGCCAATGCTTAGTTGATTCAGAGGAAAAAGGTTAGGAAATATATATTAGATATATATCTCGGACTTGGAGGTCCACCTACCGGATCTAAGAAATTGATGGGATCCAATTGATTTTAGAGATCTACCTAGTTAACTTTCATACAACTTGTTGGCCAAAGTAATGGTTGTGTGTTATTTAACGGGATCCTAGCCCACTAGGAAACTAGGTTTCCCGAGTTCTCAACAGAGGGTTAGAGGTTCGCCGAAAAATAGTGGGAGACCAGTATTAAATTTACAATTTCGTTTAATACTTGCTAAATACGCGCTTTATTTTTCGTCATTATATATATTTATTAGTTGGACTAACAATTTATTATTTTATTGAACAGTTGGACTGTACTCTTATAAAATCATTTGTAGTTGATTATATAGTTAGACTATAGTAATCATTACATTTGACTATACTCGATATCGTTGATTGAATAGTTAGACTATTGCAATCAAGATGACTGGAAAGATTAGCATTAAAGACATCATCATGGGAGATAATGTCTTTAACGGTGTCAATCTTCCCAATTGGGAGATGAATCTCATGATAGTCTTGGGATCCGACAAGTTACTCTATGTAATAGACAGACCTCTTGGGCTTGAGCCTGGACATGAGCGATTAGTCGATCATGAGCTTTGGAAGACTCACAGTGATGACAACTCAACTGCTCAGTCCATCATGCTTGCCACAATGACCCCATAATTTCGTCGTCAAAACAAGGGATTGGATCCCTATAATATGATGTTGAAATTGAAGGACCTTTATAGATCTAACCTTAGATATCAGAAGTATGAATTGTAAAAGAAGCTCTTTCACTCACGCATGTCAGATGGTACATCTGTCGAGAACTATGTGTCGCATATGATTGCTGACATCGAACAGCTAGGTCAGCTAGGCATAACCTTTGAGGCTGAAACTTCTATAGATTTGATCTTACAGTCTCTGCCTGAATGTTGGGGTGGGTTCATCATGAACTACAATATGATGAACCAAGAGAAGACTCTTGGAGAGTTGATGGCAATGCTGAAAGAGGCAGAGCCGGAGCTTCTGAAGGGCAAGAAGCATGAGGTGCACTTCGCTTCGACATCTTAGAAGGCTTCTGAAGGTGTGAAGAAGAAGAAAAGAAAGGCCAAGGCCAAATCATCAAAGTATTCTGGGAAGGCAAGGGACAAATCCCAAGATGTCTGCCTGGAGTGTGGCAAACAGGGTCACTAGAAGCGCGACTGCCGTGAGTACAAGGCGCACATGAAGGAAGTGAAGGTGGGCAAGGCTCCGGCTTCAGATATGTTTGTTATTGAGATAAAACATGTCTACTTCTAGTTTTAAAAATTGGATTTTCGATTCTGGATGTGGTACTCATATATGTATTGATGTGCATGATCTGTATATTAGTAGGAGACTGACCTCAGCCGAGATTGACCTACGAGTTGGAAACGGGACCAGAGTCGCTGTTTTAGCTGTAGGGACCTATATTATGGAACTGCCATCGGGGCATGTACTTTCATTATCAGACGTTTATTATGTATCTAGTTTGACTAGAAACATTATCTATGTATCTTGTTTGACCCAATGCAGGTACACATTTGTATTTCGAAACACTGGGTGTTTTGTTTATAAAGATGATTTTGAGATATGTACTGCTGATGCCAATAATGGTCTTTATATTTTGAATATAAATGAATCTCAAAAATATAATATGACAAACAAAATGATCAAAATGAGTAAAACAGATGAAGCTTATCTGTGGCATTGTCGTCTAGGACACATTAACAAGACTCGTATATCCGCAATTTCGAAGAGTGGATACTTGGACGGATTTGATCCTAATTCATATGATGTCTGTGAATCTTGTTTATTAGGCAAGATGCCTAAAACGCCTTTTAGTGGTAAAGATGTTCGAGTCACCGAACTGTTAGCCCTCATTCATAGTGACGTATGTGGGCCCATGTCTAGCCAGGCTAGAGGTGGATATGAATACTTCGTAACCTTTACGGATGATCCATCATGTTATGGTTATGTGTATCTTATGAGACACAAGTTGGAAACTTTTAAAAAATTCAAAGAGTTTCGACACGAAGTAGAAAAATAGACCGGTAAAAATATTAAAACATTACGGTCGGACCGTGATGGAGAATACTTGAGCAATGAGTTTCTCGATTACTTGAAAGAGTATGGTATTCTTTCACAATGGACTCCTCCCGAAACACCTCAATTAAACGGTGTGTCCGAACGGAGAAATCGAACTTTATTGGATATGTTAAGGTCTATGATGAGTCGCACTGAGCTACCAATTTCCTTCTGGGGATACATATTGAACAGTGCAATTGCTATTTTGAATAAGGTTCCATCAAAGTCTGTTGAACAGACTCTATATGAAATATAGACAGGAAAGAAACCAGGTTTCTCATTCCTGAAGATTTGGGGTTGCTGGGCATACGTTAAACGTTTGGATAGTACCAAACTTGAACCCAAATCGGATAATTGTCTATTTGTAGGTTATCCTAGGGAAACCAAAGGATATTACTTCTACAACACACAAGAGAACAAGATATTTGTTGCTCTCCATGCAGTTTTCCTCGAAAAGGAATTCCTAAATACAGTGGAATATGGGAGGAAAGTAGAAATCGATGAAAATCATAGTGATATTATTCCTGGCACCGACTCCCAAACGGAACACTAACAGTTCATCAGGGATGAGACTATACTGTTGGGTTTCTATAAAGTCCTAAGATCGATTTCAAGCAATGAAACATATATGTGAATACTCGTAAAAGTATGGCGGAATCATACTTACAACGATCGGCTTTTGCGACGCGAGGAATAAAAAAATCTTCAAGCTTTTTCCCTCCAAGGTTCTCGGCAGTGGGCAGTTTGTTCTCCTCCAAAATTCGGCCATGGATGTCCTCCAAGCTCCAAGCTTTCGAATGGTGATTCCATGCTCACAAGTTGGTTTCACTATCACCTTCGCAAGACCCCGAATGTGTGCTAGCACTCTTGATTTTGCAACAAAATCATCACTCTTTTGTTCTTAATGCTCTCGGCAATGGGAAGCAAGAAGGAAGAAAAAGTTGGCCCTTGGCCGAGAGAGATAGAGAGGAGAGAGAGGAGAAAAAAAGTGTTGTGTATTAGTTTATTGATTTCCAAAATCAATTAAAGATATACCATTTTTCATTTTCAAAAAAGTCAAAGGTAAAAAACAATTAATGCCTTCCAACTACCACCATCAATCAATAGTGACATGTTGTCACATCACTCAAAGTGACTAGACATCACATCAATCGATTGACTAGTGATTTGACGTTGATGTGACTTATGGGCCGTACTTGTATTTGAAATGCGAGTGTGCCCGCATGTTGGACAATTATGACCCATAGCGTAACTATTTGTACAGATCATAGTGTTGTTGTACAAATTAACTATGTGACAAATGAGATTGCTCTCTTATCATTGGTGATTAGATCACCAAGATGTATAAATGATAGGAGGTCCATATGATTAGTTCCTGGATTGAGAATGATTGAGACAGTATCAGTCCAAGAAGGATTAATCATTAAAAATCCCTAGTCAGAGTATTATCGAGATTGGACATCGATAAATACGTAAAAGACTAGTATTACACTTGTGCGCGTTGTGAGGGCATAACGACATAGTTCTCATATATTTGGGTATAGGATACTCATGCAAGTGTAATAGGAGGTTGTGTTTTACCGATGGTACGGGAAATAGCTTCGCTCTGGATAGACCCCATCGGAATTCCATTGGTAGTATGACTATGTGTCTATGGAAGTCTGACATCAGGGTATGTGTATTTGGTCTTAACCTAAGACTTACACCGCTAATACTTACGACAATCAATATACTTTGGTTTTGGTCGTCCAGGGCTTTAACCGGTTTCTGTGTACGCCTCTTCTGGGTATATCGAGAATCGTAGTGTGTTGGGTGTGATGTCAAGACGGAAGTATCACTCCAGTCATATGGAGATGATGGTCACGTAGGATACGGGACTGGTTCTCTTAAATGCTGTAGCTATCGGGATATTATGACAAGGTCATGTATATCCGATTATAGAGACTAGTTACCAGACATCCGATATGTGCTTCGTACGGGGCAGACACAATTCCAGCCCCATGCCTAGCACGTGATCATCCGATACTGGATCGAAATACGCAATACTACATATACTACGCCTGATATAGATCCTTATATTCCTGTAAGGATATTTCTGGAGAATTGGGTAGGCATGGCGCTTTGCTAGAAGCCAACCTTGTCTTGTAAATCGGTATAAACGTAGTACGAGGTACTTACGTGTTCGGATAGTCCGAAGACCGAATTTACTGCCAACATATCTGGGGATCTCATGGGTCGCTTCCCGAAGATTCACCGATGACGTATGACTCGCACTTTAATTAATATGGGATTAATTTGATGAGAGAGAAAATTAATCTGGGATTAATTACGGAGATATTTTATCTGGGATAAAATATCATTAAGAGAGAGAAAATGATTAATTTGGAATTAATCGATAAATTAATATATTCGATATATTAAACGAAATTGGATTTCGACGCGGAATTGAAATTAGATTTTAATTCGGATGCACGAGTTAATTTAGAATTAATTCGTTAGCGACGTGAATAGTGATTTCGCTAGGCATAATCATTTAATTACGTCGCAACGGAAAATTCGTTAATTTGGAATTAGCGAACCCGAGCCCGGGATTATTTTCGAGCGCATTCGCATTTCGAATTCGAGTACGGCACGTAAGTCAAATCAAGCGTCAAATCATTAGTCACATCAAGCGTCAAATCACATGTCACTTTAAGTGATGTGACAATTTGATTGATTGATAGATGGTGGTGGTTGAAAGCTTTAATTGGTTTGATTTTTTAAAGCCAAAATTTGGTATATGATTTTGGAAAATCGATTACCAAAATTGAACAACACATTTCATCTCTCTCTCCTCTCTTTTCTCTTCATCTCTCTCACCCAAGAAGGGCATTTCTTCACTGGTTTGGCAGCTCACTGCCGAGAGCCAAGAAGGAAATGGGAAGCAAAAGTGTGATGATTTTGCGGCAAAATCATCAAGAGCTAGCACTCTGAGAGACATGAAAATGTGATAGGGAAGTCCACCCATGAGCTTGGAATCAACACAAGCTTGGAGCTTGCCTTGAAAATGATCCAAAGCCGAATTTGGAGGAGGACAAAAGGTGGATTGCCGTGAGCTGTGACAGTGGGCAGAAACCAGATTTTGTTCGTCGTCGCGTCACTCAACCGATTGATGTGAGTATTCCGCAACTCTCTCGTTGTATTCGCATTTGTTTCATGCTTGTTTAATGATCTTGGGATGCTTAGAAAATTCCAACAATGATATCAGAGCAAGGTTGAGCATGAAAATGATTATGGCTTAAAATTTGGGTAAAATGTATTTGAGCATGTTTTGATTAAATTTGATGAATTAGTATGCTTAATACATGTTTAATTAAGGATTGATTGGATCAATTTGATGAAAAATTGTTTGGAACATTTTTCCCCAAAATTGTTGGCTTGGCCGAATATGTACTAGCCCTAAATGTCTTGGAATTTTGTTTCATTGATCATTGGATGAGTTGGAAACGATTGGGAAATATTGATTTAGAATTTGATTGTATTGAATTTGGAATTGATTTGAAAAATCCCTCCATTGCCGAGACTATAGCATGTGTAAATGGGTTTGATTTTAATCAAAATGTGTTGGACATGTGATGATGAAAATGAACATGATTAATTGGGCTAATTGGTGTTTTGGAAATATTGAATTGGGTAATTAATTATGTTATACACTTTAGGTAATTAAATTGTGAAATTGGATTTTGTAATTTAATTGAATTGGGCTAATTTTGGAAATTAGGCTTGAAATGTTGTAATTGGGCTTATTGGGCTTGGTTGTACCAAGTTGAGTTTAGGCTAAATTAGTTGGATCCAATTGGGCCCAAAACCGCCTCCATAAAGCCCAAATGCGACTAATGGACCTTTAAAGTTTAATTGGGCCTAAATTAATTTCTAGGCTTATGGGGTACCTCCCGGATTGGACTTTGGTTATTGGGTTTGACCCGAGTTGACCAAAAGTCCACGCCTAAAGAAATTAATTAAAAGCCCATTGGACTTTAATTAAATAAACGTTGGACGTTAATCGGGCTTTGAGACCCGTAACGATTAAATTTGGAATTTAAATCGTAAAAGGTTTATTAATAAAGTGTAATATTTAATTTGGAATTAAATAGCGAATTAGTATTAAATACAAATTGAATTGGATTTAATTTTGTAGTTTAATTTAATTCGAGAATTCGTACTTTAAATACTTATTCGCAAAACGAGTTTGACTCGCGCAAAATCAAATCGTTATTTGAACATTGAATGGTCACTAATTATCAGATTAATTAATTTGATTAGATTGATTGATAACATGCTTGTGTGAATACATGGTTGCGATGCATGAATAATGTATATCGGATGGATATTAGATGGGTGGGGCAATTTTAGAAATTGTTGTAATAAATTTGGATTTTATTAATTGGACCTGCGTGTCCAGCCTTATTACCTCATTTCTCATTGTATTCTCTTCTTACCTATTCCCCTCAATGTAAATGAGGTTTCTTTAGAAGTGTAGTGTAACGGGTAGAAGCAAATACTTGTGCTAGCGGGAGAGAGGAAAAGGGAGAGATTTGATCTAGGATCAACGTGTAAAGTATCCATCTGCATATCATTATTATTTTATTTTATACGAGCTTTATTATGTATTTAGAATGCATGTTTAAGGGTGTATGATGATGAGACCTTAACAAAGATAATAAATTGGTTGCCAATTTGCACGCGAAAAACCCTCACAAATATTAAGCGTTTTTCCTTCCATTGAGTGATTCTTACTCAAGATCCGAGACTGGCATTGGCTTGTTGGCCAAAGTCAAGGCCTTTGTACTTCGAGGATGTGTTTGAATCACGAGAGCTTTGTTCCATATTGGTGTCTTGTCCAAGTTGTGGTTTGTTGGCCAAAGTCAATACCACTTCTTGTCCATCGACATTGATTACGAAGCTTTCCATGGTCAATGGGTTCCGCTTAACTGGGATCACTAAGTTTGTTGTGCCAAAGCCAAGGCTTAGTTGATTCAGAGGAAAAAGGTTAGGCAATATATTTGATATATTGGCATATATAAGATATATGTTTCAGACTTGGATGTCCCCCTACTGGATCTAGGAATTGGATTGGATCTAATTGATCTTAGAGATCTACCTAGTTAATTATCATACAATTTGTTGGCCAAAGTCAAGATTGTGTGATATTTAACGGGATCCTAGCCCGCTAGGAAACACTGTTTCTCGAGTACTCGACAGAGGGTTAGAGGCTCGCCGAAAAATAGTGGGAGACAAGTATTGAATTTGCAATATTCGTTTAATTACTTGCCATACGCGCTCAAACAAATATCATTCGTCAAATAAATTAAATGTTAGTTGGACTAATATTTAAATCGTTGTTTTAACAAACAGTTGGATTGTATTCAATCTATTAAATTATAATTGATTAAAATAGTTGGACTATAATAATCATTATAATAAATAGTACCTAAATCGTTGATTAAATAGTTGGACTATTAGAATCAAGATAAACTGAGAGATTAACGTTTAATACATAATCCTAGGGAAAATGTATTTAAATGGTTTAATTTTCAATTTGGGAATAAGTTTCAGGATGGTCCTGGAAACTAATAAAGTTACTTTATTTGATAAAATAACATATTAGGCCTAAGCCCGGAGTTAAGTAAATAGTAGAGCATAATCTTTGGAAGATTCATGTGATGATAACTTTAGTGCTTACTCCATTAAGCTTGTCGCAGTAGACTCCTTAATTTCTTTATCAGAACTAAGGGTTAGATCCTTAAAATATGATAATGAAATTGAAGGATCTTCATAAATCTATTCTTAGATCTTAGAAGTACTAAATTGCAATAGTGAACTCTTGGAGAGTTAATGACTATTCTCAAGGAGACAAAGTCAAAGTTTGCAATAAGGCAAGAAGCGCAAGGCGCATATTACTTCGACATTCTAGAATGCCAAAGGCTTGGCCAAAGGCTTCTGGAATGTGAAAATTGCAAAGGTAAAATTATTATAATCTTCTAGGAAGATAAAAGACATATCCCAAAATATCTGCCTAAATTGTGGTAAACGGGATCGCGGAAGCGTGACTGCCGTTTGGACAAAGCAGACATGAAGGAATTGAAGAACGAGCAAGGCTCTGACTTCAAATGTGTTTGTCATAAACATGTTCACTGCTAATATTAAAATTGGATTTTAGACACTGGAAGCTGTACATAAATATGTACTGGTGTGCAGAATCTGCTATGAGCAGGATACTGACTTCAGATGAGATATATATGTGAGTCAGAAACGGGACGAAAGTCATTGTTTTAACCGTAGATACCTAATTTCAGGAACTACCCTTTGGGTGTGTACTTAAATTAGGAAACTGTTATAATGTAACTAGTTTGACTAGAAACATTATCTCTGTATCAGTGTATTATCCATTGTGGATATACCTTTATATTCTAGAACACTAAAGTGTTTTATTTTATAAAGATGATATTGAGAGACACACATTAGATGTGAATAACAACATTTATATTTTGAATATAAATAAAATCTCAAACAGATAACACGACAAACAAAGAGCTCAAACTGATTTGATCAGAAGAAACTAATTAATGGCATTGTTGTATGGGACACAATTAAACAAGAATCGTATATCCGCACTTTTGAAGAGTGGGTAATAGGACTGTTTTGATTCAAATCAAATAAAGTCTACGAATCTAGTTCATTGGGCAAAGTGCCTATAACACATTTACTTGGTAAAAGTGTAAATGCCACCGATATGTTAGCCCTAGTTCATAATGAAGCAAGTGGGGCCATGTCTAGTTAGGCTAGAGGTGGATATGAATATTTCGTGACCTTTACGGCTGTGGCATCTCATTATGGTTATGTGTTTCCTTCGGAACACAAATCAGAAACTGTTATAGTTTCGACACGAAATAGACAAACAGATCGGCTAAAGTATTAAACCGTCACGGTAAGACCGTAATGGAAAATACCTAAGCAATAAGTTTCTAATATACTTGAAAGAGTATAGTATTCTTTCAAAGAGGACTCCTCCCGGAACACGTCAATTTGACGGTGTGTCCGAACTGAGTAACCGAATTTTGTTGGACATGATAAGGTTAATCATGAGTCGCTCTGAGCTACCATTTCCTTCAACGGATATGCATTAATAGTGCTAAACTTATTTAGAATAAGGTTCCATTAAAATCTGTTAGACAGACTTCATATTAGATATGAACAGGAAAGAAACCGAGTTTTTCATTCCTGAATATTTGGGTATGCTAGGCATATGTTTGGATGATACCAAACTAAAACCCAAATCGGATAAGTGCCAAATTGTAGGTTATCCTAGGGATACCAATGTATAGTACTTATACAACTCACAAGAGAACAATGTAATTGTTGCTCGCCATGTGGTTTTCCTAAGAGGAATACCAATATGCAGTGGTAAGTGGGAGAATAGTAAAACTCGATGAAAATCGGAGTAATACTATTCCAAGGCAGCGAATCTTAATGGAACATAAATAGTTCATCAAAGATGAAACTATTACCAATAATCTTCGAATACACAAGAACCGCGTAGGTCGGAGAGAGTCAGAAAACAACCCGGGGTATGGGTTTCTGATCTCACCTCATAAAGATGTCTATCTTATTGAGGAATACCAACTGACTATGTATGAGGAAGTGATAAAAGTATCGACTCCTATTATGGCAATGAGTCCGAAATGGATCCATGTATATCAACAAGTTTGGATACTAGTTAATGTACCGCAAGGCATTGTGCCTACTGGTACTTTATAAGTCTTCAAGGAAGACATAAATGGATGGCAACATACCAACGTATAAAGCTAGACTTTTAGCGGAAAGGTATCGTTATAAACATTGTTTGATTACGAATTCAACCTTTTACCCGTTGCCATGGTAAATCCATTTGGATAATGCTTGCTAATGCTGTATGTTTCATTTATGAAATATGTCAGCTGCTGATGGTAAATCGCTTTGCCTGAAAAGGAAACCTTTTGGAGGATGTTTATAACATCCTGTCGTTTTGTCGTACCAAAACAAGCAAACAAGGTTTGCAGGTTAATCGATCCATGTTTGGATTAAAGCAAGCATTAGGTTCTTGCAATTATCGTTTTGATATAATCATAATAGATTATAATTTAATTCAAAACGAACTGATTCTTGTGTATATAAAAGGGTTAGTGGGAGCGCACTAACAGTGGCTGTCCTATAAATAATGATAACACATCATTTCATGGAAATGATATTCCCATAAAATTATCGGTGAAAGCTTGGCTTTCATGAAAAACTCTCTGAAAGATCGTACATTGAAAAATGTAAGAGACCTGGTGTCTCATACTCTTTGAGCATATGGATTCACAAACAGACCAATCCAAGTGATAGTCACTGGATGTATTAAGAACACCATGTTGGTTTATTCTAAGGTCCAATGATCAAATCAAGACATGAAATAATGCGTGAATAGATCAACGGAGTTGGTAGCGGAATACTCACATTGATCGGTTGAGAGTATTTGAAGACGAATGAAGGCAAAAAACGTACTGCCCTTCACGCCAAACTTGTGGCAGTCCACTGCCCTGCAAACAGAAATTTGAGTGAAGAAACAGAGCTCCTAGCTTCGTCGGATGGATCCCGTCTCATGGTCGAACCTCCCTACCACCTTCGCAAGACTTGTAAGTGTGCTAGCACTTGATTTTTCACCATGAAAATCACTCTTTGCTTCCCTAAAGTCCACCATTTCTGGTTCCAAAACCAGTCCAGAATTTCTTCATTTGGGTGTGGAGAAGAGAGAGTTTTGAGAGAGATGAAATTGTGTGTTAAGTTAAAAGATTTACCAAAAATCAATTTATATTTATGCCATAAGGTTTATTAAATAAATAATAAACTTATGACACAAAACATGCAATGGCTTAGAGTGTCAAACACTCAAACTCCATGCAAAAACCATTGAGTGATTGTACACAATCTTCATGCAATGCATTAAATTAAATAATGCATAATATGACATGTCAAATGGGCCCCACACGTTTCCAAATGAAAGTGGGCCCACGTGCACTCACGCGTTCGGGTTCGATATTTCCGAAATACCGAGCTTACGTCGCGACGTTAATTAAATCGAATAATTGCGGCTAGCGAAATTATTATTTACGTCGCTAACGAATTAATTCTAAATTAACTCGTTTGCCCGAATTAAAATCTAATTTTAATTCCGCGTCGAAATCTAATTTCGTTTAATATATCGAATATATTAATTTACCGATTAATTCCAAATTAATCGTTATCTCTCTCTAGACGATATTTTATCCTAGATAAAAATCTCCGTAATTAATCCTAGATTAATTTTCTCTCTCTTCTATATAATCCCAGATTATTCAAGAGTGCGAGTTGTGCGTCATCGGTGGATTATCGGGAAGCGACCCATGAGATCCCCGGATAAGTTGACAGTAAATACGGTCGTCGGAGTATCCGAATCACGTACGTACCAAGTACTACGTTCTACCGATTTACGAGACAAGGTCGACTCCTAGCAAAGCACCAAGTCTACTCAAATCTCCGGACATATCCATCAAAGAATATCAAAGATCTGTATCAAGCGTAGTATACTAATGTATTGTGCGTATCGGCCCAGTATCGGATAGTCACGTGCTAGGGCTGGGGCTGGATAAGTGTCTGCCCCGTCCGAAACACATATCGGATGTCTGGTAACTAGTCTCTATAATCGGATATTCATGACCATGTCATAATATCACGATTGGATGCGCATCACTTAAGAGCACTAATACCGTATCCTGCGTGACATCATCTCCATTATGACTGGAGTGACACTTCCGTCTTGACATCACATCCAATACACTACGATTCTCTGATAACCCAGAAGAGGTGAACACAGAACCAGTTAAGATCCCCCACCACCAAAACCAAAGTTTACCGATTGTCGTAAGTATTAGCGATGTAAGTCTCAGGTTAAGACTATACACACCTACCTTGATTTCGGCCTCCCATAGACACCTAGTCATAATACCAATGGGATTCCGAAGGGTCTATCCAGAGCGAAGCTGTTTCCCGTACCATCGGTGAAACACGACCTCCTATCGCACTTGCACAAGTATCCAATACTTATATATATGAGAACTATGCCGTTGTGCCCTCACAACGCGCACAAGTGCAATACTAGCCTATTCTGCATTATCGATGTCCAGTCTCGATAATACTACGGCTAGGGATATTTAATGATTAATCCTTCATGGACTGATACTGTCTCATATCATCTCAATCCAGGAACTAATCATAGGGACCTCTCTTCATTTATATATCTATGGTGATCTAATCACAAATGACGAGAGTGCAATTTCCTTGTTACATAGTTAATTTGCTACAACAACACAATGATCTGTGCAAATAGTGACGCTATGGGTCATATTATCCAACAATCTCCCACTTGGCACATAGCCAGTCACTCGAGTGTCCTACACCCGAACTATGTAAGGTTCGCTCAAATTGCTGAGGAAAGGTTTTCATCAGCGGATTTGTTCGATTATCGTTTGACGCGATTTACACGATCATCACATCGCCACGATGTATGATCCGAACGAATCAGATGATATAGAAGTATATATCTGGATCGTCGATGAGACCTTTAATTCCTTAGCCTGTGCTGACGCCTAGCTCAGCTGCTAACAGAACTATATCTAATCTAATTAGATTTATTTTTGATCCAAAAGGCTTCTATTGCTGCCTCAGCTGCGGCAGCAATAATCCGCATTTGTTGTTTATTCGGCAACAGTTATCTTGCTTGGAAGATTTCCAGCTCACTGTCCCGTTATTCAAACTTTATAGTACCGCAGTATTTAATCGTTTGAAACTTGCTTGCTAGTGATCCCAGTCACTTCAAGTTCTCCTTTTCCATAGTAAAAGATAGCATCTTTAGTTCTCAGAGATACTAACAGATGTTCTTAACTTCAATCCAGTGACTGTCACTTGGATTGACCCGATTGTGACTCCATATGCTCGAAGCGTATGAGACACCAATACAAGTACATTTTAAATGTACAATTTCCCAGAGAGTGTTAACAACTCCAAATCTATCCCAGTAGATTTTTATTCCTCTAATAAAGGTTGTTATCCCAGAATTCTACGGAGAATTTCTATTGAAAGCCAAGCTTTCAACAATAGCTTTATGGGAATTTCACTGTCAGTGCGCTCTCCCACTAACCTCCTTATATACACAAGAATTATTTCGTTTTGAGTCAAATCATAAACCATTATGATTATTTCAAAACGTCAGTTCCAAGAACCTTATGCTTGCATTGATCCAAACATGGATCGAATAACCCGCAAACCTTGTTTGTCGGTTATACAAAATCATCAGGATGTTGTAAAATCCTCCAAAAGGTTTCCTTTTCAGGAAAGCGATTTTGATCTATAACTGATACATTTCATAAATGAAATATACAGTTATTTTCAAGCATCTTCAAAATGGATTTATCATGGCAACAGGTAAAAGGTTGAACCATTATTAACATAATGTTGATAACGATACCTTTCCGTCGAAAGCATAGCTTTGCACGTTGGTATGTTGCCTTCCATGTATGTCTTCCTTGAAGACATTATAGTACCAATAGGCACACCGCCTTGTGGTACAACAACTAGTATCCAAACATAGTTGTTATACATGGAATCCATTTCGGACTCATGGCACTTTGCCATAACAGGGAGTCGATACCTCGTATCACTTCCTCATAAACGTAGTCGGATGGTACACCACCATAAGATTGACATCTTTATGGGGCGAGATCAGAAACCCATACCCTAGGTTGTTTTCTGACTCTATCCGATCTACTAGTTTCTTGTGTATTTGAAGATTAATGGTATAGTTTCATCATAGATGAACTATTTGTGTTCCATTAAGGACTTCGTGCCTTGAACAGTATTACTCCGATTTTCATCGAGTATCACTATCCTCCCACTGACCACTGCATATCGGTATTCCTCTCAGGAAAACCGCATGGTGAGCAACAATTACATTGTTCTCATGTGGGATTTACAAGTACTATACTTAAGGTTCCCTTAGGATAAACTATATTGGCACTTATCCAATTTGGGTCCTTAGTTTGGTATCATCCAAACGCTATGCCTGGCATACCCAAATTATCAGGAATGAGAAACCTCGTTTCTTCCCTGTTCATATCCTATATGATATCTGTCAAACAAATTTATATGGAACCTTATTCTAAATAAGTTTTGCACTGTTAATACATATCCTGTTGAAGGAAATAGTAGCTCAGAGCGACTCGTGATAAACCTTATTATGTCCAACAAAATTCGGTTTTAGTTCAGACATACCGTCTAACTGACGTGTCTCGGAGGAGTCCTCATCTGAAAGAATACCATACTCTTTCATGTACGTATGAAACTTACTGCTTAAGTATTTTCCATTACGGTATTACCGTGGCGGAATAACACTATAGCCGATCTGTTGTCTACTTCGTGTCGAAACTCTAAAGTTTCCGATCTGTGTTCTTCAAAAGAAACACATAACCACAACGTGATGTCACATCCGTTAAGGTCACGAAATATTCATGTTCACATCTAGCCTAGCTAGATATGGGCCCACTTACTTCACCATGAATAGGGCTAACAGATCGGTGGCCCTTTACTATTACCAAGTAAATAGTATTTTAGGTAACTTACCTAATAAACTAGATTCGTAGACCTTATTTGAATAGTCAAATCAGTCCTAGTACCCACTCTAAAAAGTGTGGATATACGAGTCTTCTTTAATTGTGTCCTAGACAACAATGCCACAAATAAGTCTCTATTGATCAAATCAATTTGAGCTATTTATTTGTCATTTTATATGTTTGAGATTTTCTTTATATTCAAAATATAAATTCTGTTATTTACATCCAATGTATTTATCTCAGTATCATCTTTATATAATGAACACTTTAGTGTTCTAGAATATAAAGGTTTTATCCGCAATGGATTAAACACTGATATAGAGATAATGTCTCTAGTTAAACTAGTTACATTATAACATTTCCTAATTTAAGTACATGCCCAAAGGGTAGTTCCTAAACTTAGGTGTCTACGGTCGAAACAGCGACTTTCGTCCCGTTTCCGATTCGCAGAGAAATCTCGGCTTGAAGCCAGTATCCAGCTCACAGCGGATTCTGAACGTCAATACATATATTTTATGTACCACACTAAGTATTTAAAATCTAATTTTAATACTAGTTGTGAACATAACTTTGACAAATATTTTTAAAGTTAGAGCCTCGCCCTTTCTTTAATTCCTTCGTGTCTTCCATATCCAAATGGTAGTCACTTTGGGATATGTCAATTATCCTTTTCAATATTTCACAAACCTTTGCCCAAGCCTTGGGTTTCGGAATATCGAAACGATGTGCACCTTGTGCTACATGCCCAATTGCAAACTTTGACTTTTCTCCACTAGAATAGTCAATTAATTCTCAAGAATTATTAATTGCAATTTTAATACTTTTAAATCTTAAGATAGATTTATTATAAGTATATTAATTAAGCACTAAAGTCATCATCACATAAATCTTCCAAAGACTTTATGCTCTACTATTTGCTTAATTATGGGCTTAGTAATAATAAGTTATTTTATAAAAATAATTAACCTATTATTAATTCCCAATTGAAAATTAAATCATTTAAAACATTTAATCCAAGGATTATATATTTTAAATATTCAACCTTTCAATTCTTTCATGATTTTAATAGTCCAACTATTTAATCAATTTTAATAAGGTACTATTTATTATAATGATTACAATAATCCAATTATTTAATCAACTATAATTTTAATATTGATTACTATAATCCAATATAAAATCAACTATCATTTTAATTCAATTATATTGATTACTATAATCCAATTATAAAATCAACTATAATTTGAATAAGTTTGTATATAGTCCAACTATATATATTTTTAAAACAACATAAAATATTAGTCCGACTAATACTTTTAAATTAATGACGAGTAAAATAAAATGAGCGTGTTTAGCGAGTATCGAACGAATGTTGCAAATTCAATACTTGCCTCCCACTATTTTTCGTCGAGCCTCTAACCCTCTGTGGAGTACTCGGGAAACCGTGTTTCCTAGTGGGCTAGGATCCTATTAAATAACACACAACCCTGACTTTGGCCAATAAAAAGCTGTATGCTATTTAACTAGGTAGATCTCACAGATCAATTGGATCTCATCCAATTCCTAGATCCGGTTAGGTGGACATCCAAGTCCGAAACATATGTATAATGTCAATGTATCCAATACATTTTCCTAACCCTATCCTCCGAATCATCTAGGCCTTGGCTTTGGCAAAAAACAAACCTAATGATTCCAGTTAAGCAGGACCCATTGACGAGGAAAGTTTCGTAATCAATGTCATTGGACAAAAAGTGATCTGACTTTGGCCAATAAAAATCACGATTTGGACAAGACACCGATATGCAACAAAACTCTCATGATTCAAGTACATCCTGGATTGACAAAGGTCTTGACTTTGGTCAAAAAAAAACCAATGCCAACTTCGGATCTTGAACAAGAATCATTCAATGGAAGGATATTTGCTTAATATAAAACGAGGGTTTTCGCGTGCAAATTGGCTACCAATTTAATTATCTTTGTTAAGGTCTCATCATCATACACCCTTAAACATGCATTCTAAATACATAATAAAGCGAGTATGAAAATAAATAATAATGATATGCGGATGGATACTTACACATTGATCCTAGATCAAATCTCTCCCTTTCTCACTCAAGCTAGCACTTGTACTACTTCTACCCGTTACACTACACTTCTAAAGAAACCTCATATACATAGAGGGGAATAGGTGAGAAGAGAATACAAAGAGAAAGAAGGTGATAAGGCTGGACACGCAGGTCCAATTTAATAAATCGAATTTATTACAACAATTTCTAAAATTGCCCACCCATCTAATATCCATCCGATATGCATTATTCATTCAACACAACCATGTATTCACACACATAAGCATGCTATCAATCAATCTAATCAAATTAATTAATCTGATAATTAAGTGATCATCCAATGTTCAAACAACGATTTGATTTTGATCGAGTCAAACTCGTTTTTGCGAATAAGTACTCAAAGTACGAATTCATGAATTAAATTAAACTACATCATTAAATCAAATTTAACATGTATTTAATACTAATTCATTATTCAATTCCAAATTAAATATTGCACTTTATATTAATAAACCTTTTACGATTTAAATTCCAAATTCAATCGCGTCGGGACTCAAAGTCCGATTAACGTCCAACGTCAATTAATTTAAGTCCAATGGGCTTTAATTAATTTCCTTAGGCATGGGCTTCGGCAACCAAAGCCAATAGTGGAATCACCCAAAATGCCTTAGAAATCAATTTCGGCCCATTAGGCCCAATTAAACATTAAAGGTTCATTAGTCGCTTTTGGGCTTTATGGTTAAGGTTTTGGGCCCAATTGGATCCAATCCATTTGGCCTAAACCAAACTTGATAAATCAAGCCCAATAGTCCCAATTACAACTTTAAATTCTAATTTCCAAAATTAGGCCCAATTAATTAAATCCAAAAATCCAATTTTCACAATTTAATTACCAAAGTGTATTACGATGATTAATAACCTAAATTGATATTTCCGAAGCATCAAATTAGTCCAATTAATCATGCTTAATTCATTATCATATGTCCAACACACAAATTGAAAATCAAACCCATTACATGCTTTCATGCTCTCGGCGAAGGAGGGATTTTGTGCCCGATTGGTTCGATCCAATTCGAACCTACAATCGACATCAATCACCATCCAATGATTTCCAATACATCCAATGTTCAAAATCAAAATTTACCAAGACATTAGGGCATAATTCCATTCGGCCAAGGTGATCAATTTGGGGATTTATGTTCAATTCAAAATCCAATCCAATTAGTTTTAAATTAACATTGTCCTAAATGATTTCAACTCATCAATGAATCAAAAACAAATATCCAAGAATTCCAAAATGATCATTCATATTCGGCCAACATGTTATTTTTGGGGAAAATTATTCCAAATCAATTTTCTACAAATTGGTCCAACCAAAATGAATTTAAACATGTTATAAGCATACTCAAACAATCAATTTATTCAAATCATGCTCAAATCACATTTACCCAAATTTTAAGCCCTATAAATTTCATGCTTGCAACATTAGCTCTTGATGCCATTGTTGGTTTATTCTAAGGTCCCAAGATCAAATCAAGACATGAAATAATGCGTGAATACATCAACGGAGGTAGCGGAATACTCACATTGATCGGTTGAGTCGATTTGAAGACGAATGAAGGCCAAAAACGTACTGCCTTCACGCCAAACTGCTGGCAGTCCACTGCCCTGCAAAACAGAAATTTGAGTGAAGAAACAGAGCTCCTAGCTTCGTCGGATGGATCCCGTCTCATGGTCGAACCTCCCTACCACCTTCGCAAGACTTGTAAGTGTGCTAGCACTTGATTTTCACCATGAAAATCACTCTTTGCTTCCCTAAAGTCCACGCCATTTCTGGTTCCAAACCAGTCCAAGAATTTCTTCTTTGGGCGTGAGAGCAGAGAGAGTTTTGAGAGAGATGAAATTGTGTTAATTAAAAGATTTACCAAAATCAATTTATATTTATGCCATAATGTTTATTAAATAAATTAAAACTTATGACACAAAACATGCAATGGCTTAGAGTGTCAAACACTCAAACTCCATGCAAAACCATTGAGTGTATTGTACACAATCTTCATGCAATGCATTAGAATTAAATAATGCATAATATGACATGTGTCATGTGGGCCCCACACGTTTCCAAATGAAAGTGGGCCCACGTGCACTCACGCGTTCGGGTTCGATATTTCCGAAATACCGAGCTTACGTCGCGACGTTAATTAAATCGAATAATTGCGGCTAGCGAAATTATTATTTACGTCGCTAACGAATTAATTCTAAATTAACTCGTTTGCCCGAATTAAAATCTAATTTTAATTCCGCGTCGAAATCTAATTTCGTTTAATATATCGAATATATTAATTTACCGATTAATTCCAAATTAATCGTTATCTCTCTCTAGACAATATTTTATCCTAGATAAAATATCTCCGTAATTAATCCTAGATTAATTTTCTCTCTCTCTTCTATATAATCCCAGATTATTCAAGAGTGCGAGTTGTGCGTCATCGGTGGATTATCGGGAAGCGACCCATGAGATCCCCGGATAAGTTGACAGTAAATACGGTCGTCGGAGTATCTGAATCACGTACGTACCAAGTACTACGTTCTACCGATTTACGAGACAAGGTCGACTCCTAGCAAAGCACCAAGTCTACTCAAATCTCCGGACATATCCATCAAAGAATATCAAAGATCTGTATCAAGCGTAGTATACTAATGTATTTTGCGTATCGGCCCAGTATCGGATAGTCACGTGCTAGGGCTGGGGCTGGATAAGTGTCTGCCCCGTCCGAAACACATATCGGATGTCTGGTAACTAGTCTCTATAATCGGATATTCATGACCTGGTCATAATATCACGATTGGATGCGCATCACTTAAGAGCACTAATACCGTATCCTGCGTGACATCATCTCCATTATGACTGGAGTGACACTTCCGTCTTGACATCACATCCAATACACTACGATTCCTCTGATAAACCAGAAGAGGTGAACACAGAACCAGTTAAGATCCCCCACCACCAAAACCAAAGTTTACCGATTGTCGTAAGTATTAGCGATGTAAGTCTCAGGTTAAGACTATACACACCTACCTTGATTTCGGCCTCCCATAGACACCTAGTCATAATACCAATGGGATTCCGAAGGGTCTATCCAGAGCGAAGCTGTTTCCCGTACCATCGGTGAAACACGACCTCCTATCGCACTTGCACAAGTATCCAATACTTATATATATGAGAACTATGCCGTTGTGCCCTCACAACGCGCACAAGTGCAATACTAGCCTATTCCGCATTATCGATGTCCAGTCTCGATAATACTACGGCTAGGGATATTTAATGATTAATCCGTGGACTGATACTGTCTCATATCATCTCAATCCAGGAACTAATCATAGGGACCTCTCTTCATTTATATATATCTATGGTGATCTAATCACAAATGACGAGAGTGCAATTTCCTTGTTACATAGTTAATTTGCTACAACAACACAATGATCTGTGCAAATAGTGACGCTATGGGTCATATTATCCAACACCATTAATATCTTAGAGATCTAAGGATGTTGTCTTAATCTATGGAGAATGAGAACTTGAAGTGACTGGGATCACTGCTACAAGTTTCCTAACTGATAAAAATGTTACTATACAGTTTGAAATAACGAAACAGTGAGCTGGAAATCTTCCTATCAAGATACTGTTACCGAATAAACAACAAATTCGGAATATTACTGCAGCTGAGGCAGCAATAGAAGCCTTCTGGGTCGATAATAAATCTAATTAGATTAGATATAGTTCATTTAGCAGCTGAGCTAGGCTTCAGCGCAGGCTAAAGAATTAACGGTCTCATCAACGATCCAGATACATACTTCAACTATTCATCTGATTCGTTCGGATCATACATCGTGGCGATGTGATGATCGTATAAATCACATCAGACGATAATCATGCAAATCCGCTGACGAAAGCATTTCTCAGCAGTTTGAACCAATCATACATAGTTCGGGTGTCAGACACTCGAGTGACTGGCTATAGGCCAAGTGGGAGATCGTTGGACAATTATGACCCATAGCGTCACTATTTGTACAGATCATAGTGTTGTTGTACAAATTAACTATGTGACAAAGGAGATTGCTCTCTTATCATTGTTGATTAGATCACCAAGATGTATAAATGATAGGAGGTCCATATGATTAGTTCCTGGATTGAGAATGATATGAGACAGTATCAGTCCACGAAGGATTAATCATTAAATATCCCTAGTCAGAGTATTATCGAGATTGGACATCGATAAATACGTAAGAGACTAGTATTACACTTGTGCGCGTTGTTGAGGGCATAACGGCATAGTTCTCATATATTGGGTATAGGATACTCATGTAAGTGTAATAGGAGGTTGTGTTTTACCGATGGTACGGGAAACAGCTTCGCTCTGGATAGACCCCCTCAGAATTCCATTGGTAGTATGACTATGTGCCTATGGAAGTCCGACATCAGGGTAGGTGTATTTGGTCTTAACCCGAGACTTGCACCGCTAATACTTACGATAATCAATATACTTTGGTTTTGGTCGTCCAGGGCTTTAACCGGTTTCTGTGTACGCCTCTTCTGGGTATATCGAGAATCGTAGTGTGTTGGGTGTGATGTCAAGACGGAAGTATCACTCCAGTCATATGGAGATGATGGACACGTAGGATACGAGAGTGGTTCTCTTAAATGCTGCAGTTATCGGGATATTATGACAAGGTCATGTATATCTGATTATAGAGACTAGTTACCAGACATCTGATATGTGCTTCGTACGAGGCAGACACAATTCCAGCACCAGGCCTAGCACATGATCATCTGATACTGGGTCGAAATACGCAATACTACGTATACTACGCCTGATATAGATCCTTATATTCCTGTAAGGATATTTCTGGAGAATTGGGTAGGCATGGCGCTTTGCTAGAAGCCAACCTTGTCTTGTAAATAGGTATAAACGAGTACGAGGTACTTACGTGTTCGGATAGTCCGACGACCGAATTTACTGCCAATATATCCGGGGGATCTCATGGGTCGCTTCCCGAAGATTCACCGATGACGTATTACTCGTACTTTAATTAATCTGGGGTTAATTTTATGAGAGAGAAAATTAATCTGGGATTAATTAGAGAGATATTTTATCTGGGATAAAATATCATTAAGAGAGAGAAAACGATTAATTTGGAATTAATCGATAAATTAATAAATTCGATATATTAAACGAAATTGGATTTCGACGCGGAATTGAAATTAGATTTTAATTCGGGCGAACGAGTTAATTTAGAATTAATTCGTTAGCGACGTGAATAGTGATTTCGCTAGGCATAATCATTTAATTACGTCGCAATGGAAAATTCGTTAATTTGGAATTAGCGAACCCGAGCCCGGGATTATTGCGAGCGCATTCGCATTTCGAATTCGAGTACGGCACGCAAGTCAAATCAAGCGTCAAATCATTAGTCACATCAAGCGTCAAATCACATGTCACTTTGAGTGATGTGACAATTTGATTGATTGATGTGATTGATTGATTGATTGATAGATGGTGGTGGTTGAAAGCTTTAATTGGTTTGATTTTTTAAAGCCAAAATTTGGTATATGAATTTGGAAAATCAATTACCAAAATTGAACAACACATTTCATCTCTCTCTCCTCTCTTTTCTCTTTATCTCTCTCGCCCAAGAAGGGCATTTCTTCATTGGTTTGGCAGCTCACTGCCGAGAGCCAAGAAGGAAATGAGAAGCAAAAGTGTGATGATTTTGCGGCAAAATCATCAAGAGCTAGCACTCCGAGAGATATGCGAAGGTGATAGGGAAGTCCACCCATGAGCTTGGAATCAACACAAGCTTGGAGCTTGCCTTGAAGATGATCCAAAGCCGAATTTGGAGGAGGACAAAAGGTGGACTGCTGAGAGCTATGACAGTGGGCAGAAACCAGATTTTGTTCGTTGTCGCGTCGTTCAACCAATCGATGTGAGTATTTCACAACTCCCTCGTTGTATTAGCACTTGTTTCATGCTTGTTTAATGATCTTGGGATGCTTAGAAAATTCCAACACCGTAAACACTCCCGGGCTCGGGTTCGCTAATTCCAAATTAACGAATTTTCCGTTGTGACGTAATTAAATAATTATGAATAGCAAAATTACTATTCATATCGCTAACAAATTAATTCTAAATTAACTCGTTCGCCCGAATTAAAATCTACTTTTAATTCCGCGTCGAAATCCAATTTCGTATAATATATCGAATATATTATTTTATCGATTAATTCCAAATTAATTGTTCTCTCTCTTTATTTAATATTTTATCCCAGATAAAATATCTCCGTAATTAATCCCAGATTAATTTTCTCTCTCTTATAATTAATCACAGATTAATAAAGTACGAGTCATACGTCATCGGTGAATCTTCGGGAAGTGACCCATGAGATCTCCGGATATGTTGGCAGTAAATCCGGTCGTCGGACTATCCGAACACGTACTTACCTAGTACCACGTTTTTACCGATTTACAAGACATGGTTGGCTTCTAGCAAAGCACCGTGCCTACCAAATTCTCCAGAAATATTCTTTCTGGAATATGTGATCTATATCAGGCGTAATATATGTAGTATTGGGTATTTTGATCCAGCATCGGATGTCACGTGCAACGCCTGGGGCTGGAAATGTGTCTGCCCCGTACGAAGCACATATCAGATCTCTGGTAACTAGTCTCTATAATCGGATAAACATGACCTAGACATAATATCCCGATAGCTGCAGCATATAAGAGCACCAGTTCCGTATCCTACGTGATCATCATCTCCACTATGACTGGGGTGATACTTCCATCTTGACATCACACCCAATACACTACGATTCTCAATATACCCAGAAGAGGCGTACACAGAACCTGTTAAAGCCCTGGACGACCAAAACCAAAGAATATTGATTGTCGCAAGTATTAGCGGTGCAAGTCTCAGGTTAAGACCAAATACACCTACCCTGATTCGGAATTCCATACACACATAGTCATACTACCAATGGAATTCCGAGGGGTCTATCCAGAGCGAAGCTGTTTTCCGTACTATCGGTAAAACACAACCTCCTATTACACTTGCATTAGTATCCTATACCCAAATATATGAGAACTATGATGTTATGCTCCCACAACGCGCATAAGTGTAATACTAGTCTATTTCGCATTATCGATGTCCAGTCTCGATAATACTACGACTAGGGATATTTAATCATTAAACTTTCATGGATTGATATTGTCTCATATCTTATCAATTCGGAACTAATCATATGGACCTTATATCATTTATACATCTTGGTAATCTAATTACAAATGATAGAAGAGCAATTTCCTTTGTCACATAGTTAATTTGTACAACAACACCATGATCTGTACCAATAGTGATACTATGGGTCATAACTGTCCAACATGTACCACAATCTTCTAATACACAAGAACCGCGTAGATCATAGAGAGTCAAAAAACAACCTGAGAGGTATTGGTTTTAGATCTCACCTCATGTAGATATCAATCTTATTGAGGATAATGAACCGGCTACAAGGTATCGACTCCACTTTATGACAAGATGCCATGAAGTCCGAAATGGATTCCATGTATACCAACCAAGTCTGGGCACTGGTTGATGCACCAGAAGGCATTAAGCCGATTGGTTGTAAATGGGTCTTCAAGAAGAAGACAGACATGGATGGCATCATACAAACGTACAAAGCTAGGCTTGTAGCGAAAGGTTATCGTCAACGACATGGTTTCCATTATGATGATACTTTTTCACATTTTGCCATGATTAAATCCATTCGGATTATGCTTACTATTGCTGTATATTTCGATTATGAAATATGACAGATGGACGTCAAAATCGCTTTCCTTAACAGAAACCTTTTAGAGGATGTTTATATGCAACAGCCTGACGGTTTTTTCATACCAAAACATGCAAAAAAAGGTTTGCAAGTTAAATAGATACATTTATGGATTGAAGCAAACATTGCGTTCTTGGAACCAATGATTTGATGAGATCATAAAAGAAAATGATTTCATTCCAAACGAAGATGATTCTTGTGTATATAAGAAGGTTAGTGGGAGCGCACTGACATTCATTATCCTTTACATTGATGATGTATTGCTTATTGGCAATGACATTCCCATGTTACAATTGGTGAAAGCTTGGCTTTCATTGAAATTCTCCACGAAAGATCTGGGAGAAGCAGCCTTCATTCTGGGAATAAGGATCTACCGGGATAGATCTAGAAAGCTGCTTGGACTCTACCACAGCTCATATATTGACAAAGTGTTGAAAAGATTCAACATGGATCAATCTAAGAGGGGACTGCTTCCAGTGCGTCTCTCTATCTAAGGACATGTGTCCTAAAACTAAAGATGAGAGAGATAATATGATTCGGATCTCGTTCGCTTCTGCAGTCAGATCGATCATGTATGCCATGATATATACACGACCTGATGTTTCATATGCTTTGAGCATGTGTAGTCGCTATCAGGCCGATCCAGGTGATGGTCACTAGATTACTATTAAGAACATCATTAAGTATCTTAGACGAACTAAGGATGCTTTCTTAGTCTATGGAGATGGAGAACTTGAGGTGACTGGGTTCACCGATGCAAGTTTCCAAATCGATAAAGATGACTCTAAGTCGCAATCTGGGTATATATTTTGTTTGAACAATGGAGCAGTGAGCTGGAAATCTTCCAAGCAATAGACTATTGCTGATTCAACAACAGAAGCGAAATATATCGCTACAGTTGAGGCAGCAAAAGAAGCAGTTTGGATCAATAAATTCTTAATTGGATTATGAGTAGTTCTGTTAGCAGCTGAGCCCGTACCTTTGTATTGTGACAATAACAGGGCTATAGCGCAGGCTAAGGAACCGCAATCTCATCAATGATCCAAGCATGTACTTTGACGTTTCCATCTGATACATGAGATCATACATCGTGGTGATGTGAAGATCGAAAAGATCGCTTCAGATGAAAACATTGTAGATCCGCTGACGAAAGTTATTTCTCAGCAGAAATTTGAGCGACATATACGAGTCTTGTTAATTGTGTCCCAGACAACAATGCCACATTTAAGTTTCAACTGATTGATTCAGTTTGAGCTATTTGTTTGTCATGTTATACGTTTGAGATTTATTTATATTCAAAATATAAATATTGTTATTCACATCTAATGTGTTTATCTCAATATCATCTTTATATAATAAAACACTTTAGTGTTCTAGGATATAAAGGTACACCCGCAACGGGTTAAACCCTGATATGGAGATAATGTATTTAGTCAAACTAGTTACATTTTAACAGTTTCCTAATTTAAGTACACACCCGAAGGTAATTCCTAAACTTAGGTTTCTACGGTTAAAACAGTGACTTTCGTCCCGTTTTCAATTCGCAAATTAATCTCATCTGAAGTCAGTATCCTGCTCATAGCAGATTCTGCACATCAGTACATATTTAAGTACCACATCCAGTATCTAAAATCCAATTTTAATACTAGTAGTGAACATGTTGATGACAAACATATTTGAAGTCAGAGCCTTGCCCGTTCTTCAATTCCTTCATGTCTGCCTTGTCCATACGGCAGTCACGCTTCCGTGATCCCTGTTTGCCACAATTTAGGCAGACATCTTGGGATATGTCATTTGTCTTCCCAGAAGATTATAATGATTTTGCCTTTGCCCTTTCCACGCCCTAGAAGCCTTTGGCCAAGCTTGGCCTTCTAGAATGTCGAAGTAAGATGCGCCTTGCGCTTCTTGCCTTATTGCAAACTCTGGCTTTGTCTCCTTGAGTATAGCCATTAACTCTCCAAGATTTTATTATTGCAATTTAGTACTTCTAAGATCTTAGGATAGATCTATGAAGATCCTTCAATTTCATTATCATCTTTAAGGATCTAATCCTTAGTTTTGATTAAGAATTAAAGAGTCTATATGGCAAGTATAATGGATTAAGCACTAAATTTATCATCACATGAATATTCCAAATATCATGCTCTACTATTTGCTTAACTCCGGGCTTAGGCCTAATATGTTATTTTATCAAATAAAGTAACTTATTAGTTTTCAGGACTATCCTGAAATTTTATTCCCAATTTGAAAATTAAAGTTGTTTAAATACATTTCCCCCATGATTATGTTTTAAACACTAATCTTTCAATTTTATCTTGATTGCTATAGTCCAACTATTCAATCAACGATTTTAGGTATTATTCATTATAATGATTACTATAGTCTAACTATATAATCAACTATAATTTAATTTGTTAATTCAAATATATTGATTACTATAATCCAATTATATAATCAACTATAAATGAAATAGTTTGAATACAGTCCAACTGTTTAATTAAAACAACATTAAATATTAGTCCAACTAATATATTAATTTATTTGACGAAAAATTGAAATGAGCGCGTATGGCAAGTAACTAAACGAATATTGCAAATTTAATACTTGCCTCCCACTATTTTTCGGCGAGCCTCTAACCCTCTGTGGAGTATTCGGGAAACCTTGTTTCCTAGTGGGCTAGGATCCCATTAAATAACACACAATCTTGACTTTGGCCAACAAATTGTATGATAATTAACTAGGTAGATCTCTAAGATCATTGGATCCAATCCAATTCATAGATCCAGTAGGTGGACATCCAAGTCCGAAACATATATCTTATATATGCCAATATATCCAATATATTGCCTAACCTTTTTTCCTCTAAATCAGCTAAGCCTTGGCTTTGGCACAACAAACTTAGTGATCCCAGTTAAGCGGAACCCATTGACCTTGGAAAGCTTTGTAATCAATGTCGATGACAAGAAGTGATCTTGACTTTGGCCAACAATCACAACTTGGACAAGACACCAATATGGAACAAAGCCTTCGTGATTCAAACACATCCTCGATGGACAAAGGCCTTGACTTTGGCCAACAAACCAATGCCAGTCTTGGATCTTGAGTAAGAATCACTCAATGGAAGGAAAAACGCTTAATATTTTGTGAGGGTTTTTCGCGTGCAAATTGGCAACCAATTTTATTATTTGTTAAGGTCTCATCATCATACACCCTTAAACATGCATTCTAAACACATAATAAAGCACATATAAATAAATTAATCATGATATGCGGATGGATACTTTACACATTGTTCCTAGAACAAATCTCTCATTTTTCTCTCTCCGCTAGCACAAGTATTGCTTATACCCGTTACATAACACTTCTAAATAAACCTCATTTACATTGAGAGGAATAGGTGAGAAGAGAAATACATAGAGTAAGGAGGTAATAGGCTGGACACGCAGGTCCAATTAATAAATTCTAAATTTATTACAACAATTTCCAAAATTGCCCCACCCATCTAATATTCATCCGATATACATTATTCATGCATCGCAACCATGTATTCACACAAGCATGTTATCAATCAATCTAATCCAATTAATTAATCTGATATTAATGACCATCCAATGTTCAAAAAACGATTTGATTTTGCGCGAGTCCGACTCATTTTGCGAATAAGTACTCAAAGTACGAATTCTTGAATTAAATTAAACCACAACATTAAATCCAATTTAATATGTATTTAATACTAATTCACTATTTAATTCCAAATTAATTATTACACTTTATTAATAAACCTTTGCGACTTAGATTCCAAATCTAATCGTTACGGGTCTCAAAGCCCGATTAACATCCAATGTTAATTTGATTAAGTCCAATGGGCTTTTAATTAATTTCTTAAGGCATGGACTTTTGGTCAACTTGGGTCAAACCCAAAGACTAAAGCCCAATTAAAGAATCACCCTTATTTGCCAAGAAACCAATTTAGGCCCATTAGGCCCAATTAAATATTAAAGGTCCATTAGTCATAATTGGACTTTATGGATATGGTTTTGGGCCCAATTGGATCCAACCAATTTAGCCTAAACCCATCTTGGTACAACCAAGCCCATTAAAGCCCAATTACAACTTTACAAGCCCAATTTCCAAAATAGGCCCAATAATTAAATTACCAATTCCAAATTCTATAATCTAATTAATTACTCAAAGTGTAATGTCATAATAATCACCCAAATTAACAATTCTAAAACATCAATTTACACAATTAATTATGCTCATTAACATCAAAACATGTCCAACACATTTTAATCAAAAAATCAAACCCATTTCCATGCTAACATGTCTCGGCATTCATGGGGGTTTCTTTGTCCGATTCGGTTTTAATCCAATCAAATCCAATTCGACATTACCCAATTGATTTCAAGTCATCCAATGAATCAAAAATCGAAAATACCAAGACAATTAGGGTTCTATATCTCTCGGCCAAGCCTCAATTTTTGGGGAAAAATGATCCAATCCAATTTTCATGAAATTGATCCAATCAAACTTCAATTAAACATCATTCAAGTATACTCAATCAATTAATTTTTATCAAATCATGCTCAAAATCAATTTACCTAATTTTAACCCTAAAACGTTTCATGCTCAATATTGGCTCAAAATACCATTGTTGGGTTTCTCTAAGGTCCCAAGGATCGATTAAGGCAATGAAACATATGTGTGAATACATCAAAGAAGTTGCAGAATACTTACATTGAGCGGTTGAGCGATGCGAGGAACAACGAAAACTTTTTAAGCCCTTTGAAGCTCACGGTTTTGCTGCTGTTTTTGTCTTCCAAAAATTCGGCAATGGTGATCCCTTCAAGCTCCAAGCTTTGTGTGATTCCATGCTCACAAGTGCGGTTTCCCTATCACCTTCGTAAGACCTCGAATGTGTGCTATCACTTGGTAATTTTTGCCATAAAAATCACCCTTGCACTCCTCTTCATTCTCGGTAGTTTGGCAGAAAGCATAAGAGGAAATCAGCCCCTTGGGCGTGAGAGAAGAATAGAAGAGTGAGAGAGAGAGATGTCTTGTTTGTTACAAAAAATTGTTAATTGATTTTCAAAAAACTAATACCAATTTTTGTTACCAAAAATCAAAGCATTAAAGCTTTGCCAACTACCACCATCAATCACAATGACAATTTGTCATATCACTCAAAGTTACTAGACATCACATCAATTGATTGACTAGAGATTTGACGCTTGATGTGACTTGTGGACCGCACTTAAATTCGCAATGCGAGTGCGCCCACAAACACTCCCGGGCTCGGATTCGCTAATTCCGAATTGATGAATTTTACGTTGCGACGTAATTAAATCTAATTTAATTAAATAACTTTTCCTAGCAAAATTACTGTTCACGTCGCTAACGAATTAATTCTAAATTAACTCGTTCGCCCGAATTAAAATCTAATTTCAATTCCGCGTCGAAATCCAATTTCGTATAATATATCGAATATATTATTTTATCGATTAATTCCAAATTAATCGTTCTCTCTCTTTAATTAATATTTTATCCCAGATAAAATATCTCTGTAATTAATCCCAGATTAATTTTCTCTCTCATCAATTAATCCCAGATTAATAAAGTGCGAGTCATACGTCATCGGTGAATCTTTGGGAAGCGACCAATGAGATCCCCGGATATGTTGGCAGTAATCCGGTCGTCGGACTATACGAACACGTAAGTACCTAGTACTACGTTTTTACCAATTTACAAGACAATGTTGGCTTCTAGCAAAGCGCCATGCCTACCCAATTCTCCATAAATATCCTTACAGGAAATGTGATCTATATCAGGCATAGTATACGTAGTATTGCGTATTTCGATCCAGCATTGGATGTCACGTGTAAGGCCTGGGGCTGGAAATATGTCTGCCCCGTACGAAGCACATATCGGATCTATGGTAACTAGTCTCTATAATCGGATAAACAAGACCTAGTCATAATATCCCGATAGCTGCAGTATATAAGAGAACTAGTTTCGTATCCTACGTGATCATCATCTCCACTATTACTAGAGTGATACTTCCATCTCGACATCACACCCAATACACTACGATTCTCAAAATACCTAGAAGAGGCGTACACAGAACCTGTTAAAGCCCTAGACGACCAAAACCAAAGTACATTGATTGTCGCAAGTATTAGCGGTGCAAGTCTCAGGTTAAGACCAAATACACCTACTCTGATTCGGACTTCCATAGACACATAATAATACTACCAATGGAATTCCGAGGGGTCTATCCAGAGCGAAGCTGTTTTCCATACCATCGGTAAAAACACAACCTCATACTACACTTGCATGAGTATCCTATACCCAAATATATGAGAACTATTATATTATGCCCTCACAACGCGCACAAGTGTAATACTAGTCTTTTTCGCATTATAGATGTCCAATCTCGATAATACTCTGACTAGGATATTTAATGATTAAACCTTTTGGATTGATACTGTCTCATATCATCTCAATCCAGGAATTAATCATATGGACCTTTCATCATTTATACATCTTGGTGATCTAATTGCAAATGATAAAATAGCAATTTCCTTTGTCACATAGTTAATTTGTACAACAACACCATGATCTATACAAATAGTGACGCTATTGGTCATAACTGTCCGACAAGAAACCCTTTAATAGATTTCCTTACAGCATAGGAATATACCTGTCAGGCGGGGTAGTCATAATTGGAACTTAATCTTAATTAATTCAGATAACTTGGTTAACATAGGAATAAGATTAATTTTGTTATACTGGGTATTTGTATTTGACCATCGGAATAGGCTTTTACATAATTTCGTGTTCCTAGTTAATAAACCAATATATTACATAAACGTAAAATAACCACTTCATCTTTTAAAAAGATATTGGAAGGATTCACAACCCTGGATAGTTTTATAAATTTGAATTTTCTTCAATCTACTTTCAAGCAATTTTATTTACTTTTTTTAAGTTTTAAAGTCACCACCCAATCAAACAATCAATCCATTAGATACTTGTAAACATTTAACTTCATAAATTGATAACAAAATGTTTTAAGTCCTCGTGGGATCGATACTTTTATACTACTTGAATGATATGTGCGCTTGCGTTATACGCGTGTGATTACGCTGGTCAGTGTTCATATTGATATCATGATTACTTATCAGGTCATGAAGTGAATTTTCCTTAATAACATACATTGGCTTAGGTGACACTAGAATCTGTTACCTGATGGTAATTTGCCCGTACTGGGGATGTTACAAAGTTGGTATCAGAACATGGTCTATGGGATAGTGACTGCAGTGAGGGTGTATCAGTGTCATATATATGTAGTATACCCAGGTACTGATATATAAGAGACTATTTCTCTGGTATCATTGTCTATGAGGTATGTCTCATCCTTTTGGTTAAATTCTGTAGAATTCGATTGACTATTGTTCTTTTTCTTTTAGATATCATGCCACCCAAAGGTAAACCAGAGTCAGAGGTAGACCTAGGCATGACATGACGCCCCAGGGTGTAGATCTATATTAGAGGTCAGCGACGCCTTCTCTCGAGCCAGATAGGGGACAAATAGATGATTCTGTATATGAGGGAGGTGTAGAAGATGATAGGGGTAGACCAGTGGTTCAGACTAATGATGTAGTAGTTGTGGGTTTACATCAGATTCAATATTCAGTAGAAGCTCTTGCTCAGTTGATTACCCGTCAGCAACAGCCTCCAAGCCTAGAGCCATGAGCTGTGGAACGTACAATTCCCATTCCATCTCCATATGTAGAACCTTCATTGGCTCATCAGACATTAGTTTCACCAAGTAGACCGAATCTTACTATTTTCTAGCAGAACCTTCCACCTTACCTCATGGCCTCCTCTAGTAACAGTTCAGGTGTCGCAGCGACATAAGTTGCTAGTTTCTCTACATGATTTTCAGAAGCTTCATCCACCTATATTTTCAGGAGTAGAGTCCTCCCTGACCCATGCAGATTTAGAGATGTCAAGGCTCGAGAGTTTGAGCAGTTATTTTAGGGGGATTAGATAATGGTTTCTAAGTATAACATACATTTTACTCGACTATCCCGATATGCCCCATATTTAGTTAGTACATAAGAGATGAAGGTGAAAAGGTTTATTAACGAGCTTCAAGATTACTTATTTCGGTCCATCCATTTTACGGAGACTACTACTTATACCCAGGTTCTGGATGCTGCTCTTCGATTTGAGGTGCGGGTTAAAGAGAGACAAGTAGAGAGAGGGTCTCGAAAGAGGCCAACATCATAGGAGAGAGGTAGGCCATAGTAGGGTGGCTCGAGTAGATAGTAGCAGACATCAGCTCCTCATACTATACGTAGAGATATAGGGCTGATTCAGGGAGGTCCAAACCACAGGCCTGCTCATAGTGCTACATCTCGGGCAATTTCTTCTCTGTTGGTGGCCCAGCCTGGGCGGGGTCCCCCAGTATGTTTGACTTGTGAACAATCTCATTCAGGAGCTTTTCGGTCTGGGAGCAGAGGTTGTTATCAATGTGGACATATGGGTCATCTGAAGAGGGATTGTCTAGTACCAGCAGATCAGTTACCACCTTTTAATGCTACACCATATGTACCCCAACCACAACCTAATAGGAGTATGAGAGGATGAGAGCGGAGATCAGTAGGTAGAGTTCAGACAGCAGACGAAAGGGGAGAAATAATGGGTGACCGAGGACAAGCTTCCACCGGTAGAGCTCAGGGTAGGGTTTTTATTCTCACACCTTAGGTTGCACAGGCATACAATGTAGTTGTCACAGGTACATTATTAGTTGGTCTTGTGCATGCTAGGGTGTTGTTTGATTCGGGCGCCACACATTCTTTTGTGTCACCATATTTTGTTACTTACTTGGTGTGGGACACAGGATCTGGGGCGATGCATACTGTCCCGGGCTCGCGGCCCGGTCGGGAGTACGGAGTAGCCACGGGGGACTAAACCGGAGAATAATAGAGTCGCCACCCGGTGTGAACCAGGAAAATGAGATTTAAGGCCGCACTCACCCCTCGCAAGGGAAGACCTCAAACCGTTGGGTTCGAATGGTCCCTTACTTATGCCACTTGTAATGAAAGGATTTATGTAATAATTTAATCAGGCTTAAGTAGCACTTATTTCCAAGAGTATCATGCTTCTAAATTCACATGTACAAAATAAAACTTACACCTAAGTTTACATATATTTCACATCTAAGATTGCATGCTTGAAAGTACATCAAATGAGCGACAAACATACAACTTCACTGGCATATTATATTCAAGAAAACACAAGCACACATACTAACCACACAAGCATACATGTGAGCACATTCTCAAGTGGTACGTGGAATTGTATCCCAAGTACAGACCGTACTACCGTCCATTCGGAATCGGCTACGGAATTTATGTATGGGTTTCCATCCGATATACCACAAGAAATAATACTCAAATGTTATCATGACATAGGTATATGAATTGTAATACATTAAACACATTGTATTCATACATATGGGGATAGCTACTAGGAAAACTATGTATGAAATCTGATGAAAAAGACTTAGTTCAGTGGGTGCGCATTCGCGTAGCGTTTGAAAATACGTTCGAACGGTAAACAGAAGGTTCACGTTCGTATAGCGTTCGAGAACGCGTTCGAATGGAATCAGACCTGATGCATGATAAGACTAAGAAAGTGCGTGTGCATTCGCGTAGCGTTCGAGAACGCGTTCGAACGGTAAACAGAAGGTTCGCGTTCGTATAGCGTTTGAGAACGCGTTCGAATGGAACCAGACCTGATGCATGATGAGACTAAGAAAGTGCGTGTGCGTTCGCGTAGCGTTTGAAAACGCGTTCGAACGGTAAACAGAAGGTTCGCGTTCGTATAGCGTTCGAGAACTTGTTTGAACGGAACCAGACCTGATGCATGATGAGACTAAGAAAGTGCGTGTGCGTTCACGTAGCGTTCGAGAACGCGTTCGAACGGTAAACATAAGGTTCGCGTTCATGTAGCGTTCGAGAACACGTTCGAACACAACCAGACCTGATGCATGCAACACAAAGAATAAAGACAACAATGTCAAGCTCAGTATGTCCGATTAAACGTATCTTACATTTAACCGAACACACATCAACCGGCGCGGCAAAGAATCGTGATAAAGGGCTTTAAACCCTCCCCATAGGGGATCTTACATTGCACTTACTAAGCCCATGCGCTCGATTGAATCATGCAAACAAATAATTAAAAAACAATAATATCAAACGTAGTATGCCCGATTGAACATATCTTGCATTCAACCGAACACACATCAACCGGCGCGGCAAAGCATCGTGGTAAAGGGCTTTAACCCCTCCCCATAGGGGATCTTTCATTCCACTTACTAAGCCCATGCGCTCGATTGAATCATACATAAATAAGCAACATGCAGAATTCAAGTGACGAAAAATAAATAAACCAAAGCAACACAAAACAAAAGAGGGTGCCGTTTACTCAAGCGGTATGTGGAGTTGTATCCCGAGTACAGATCATACTACCGTCCATTCGGAATCGGCTATGAAATTTATATCCGGGTTTCCATCCGATATACCGCGAGAGTTGACACATCTCTCATTTTATTCCACAGCCACAACATACAACATCTCATAATTCATGCATAGTTATCTACTCAAGGGCCACAACGTGCATTTCAACATGACAATCATGCAAGCAATACTCAATAAATAATACAAATAAAAAAACAAAAAAACGAGTGTGAAAAATACCCTCAGGTCTAACCTTTTTGCCAACTTTCAGGCTTGCGTTTCACGGATGTCGGAAAGGGTACAGCTCCTCAACTTCTCCGGTTCACTGATTTAGCGTCCTAGCTCACTGTTTTGCTGTTTTACTTGATGTTCGAACTCCGTTATGCTACTGTTTGGCCTCTGTTTTACTGCTCATTGTTCAGGTCAACTATTTTGACGTTTCCACGGACTGTTCCGAGTTTTTGTGGGTTTTTAGTGTAATCTTGTGTGATTATTTTAAGGATTATGAATGCAGTTTTTATGTTATTGTTTTGAGGATTTTTGTGGGTTGTTGTTTCGGTGATATAGGGAGGCTTATGGGGCTGTGTTTTTCGGTCAAGTAGGGGAAGGAGATGAAGAGAAATTTGTTATATTTTTTTTGTGTAATATGCGTGAATGGAGCTTGGAGAGGGGGGTTGGAAATTCTTTCCTTCTTTTTTCTTGTGATGGGCGTAAAAAAATAGGAGCCTCAATGCCTTGGAGAGGTGTGGTTTATATAGAGAAAGGCTAGGGCTTCACCTTGTCTCACAAGGAAGGGATTTTGGCATTAAAAGGAGGATTTGATTTGGTATTCAACAAGGAAAGGATTAGATTGAGGGGGGACAAATCTTGGCTAGATTAGGAATGCAAAATATTTAATTTGTTATGATTGATTTTAATTAGGCATGATATTTGTTAAGTTTGGTATATAATATATTTGATTTATCTTTATTAGGTATGATTATATTTTATGTTTTATTTAATTGGTAAATGGTTTAATTATTTTATTTAATATTTAATTTAATTTCCCATGTGTTTTAAATGTGTTTTATTAATTGGGATGTGTTTTATGGGCTTTGGGGGGCTAATTGGGCTGGGGTGCGAGGCTAGCAGCAAAACCAAAAATACCGACTCCGTTCGAACGCCCATTCGAACGATACACGAACGTCCGCAATCTGCCTGACGTTCGAACGAAGTAACGAACGCAGCACTAACGAAGACAGTGAACTTGTGAAATGAACTTGATGACGTACTTATTCTGAATTTCCCCTTCCGACCTCCGTCTCCCGCAATATCCTTGGCTAAAAATGTAGTGCCAACTGAGACTCATCATCGGGTTTCACATGCGAAAATGCAATGCCTACACTTGGGTAGAGATACAAAGCCTTTAGATTCACCCATCATCATAATTACACCAGTAGGAGATCCTATAGAAGCTACATAAGGTGTGAATACATGTCCAGTTGCTATTGATGGGCACACATAATATGCCAATTTAATAGAATTATGCATTTTGGATTTTGATG
>SKCR01035810.1:0-81770 GCA_019454045.1 Zanthoxylum bungeanum
TTAACAATGATGGAGAATCTGATGTTGTAGGAACACCTAACAACACGATTACACATGATCATCTTGATAAATATACCTCCCCAAAGAATGATAAACCGCATGAGTTAGTCCCGTCATCTCGTGTCAACCTGAATCACCCTAAAGAGAATGTTCTTGGTGATGTCGTAGAGGGTTTGAGACTACGTGGAAGATTACTTAATCAATTATTGTTTGCTTGTTAAGTGCTCAGATTGAGCCCAAAAAGGTTGAAAAGGCTGTCTTGGACGAGTATTGGGTGAACGCTATGCATGAAAAATTAAATCAATTCACCGGTAATGATGTCTGGCACCTTATACGTAGACCTCAGAATACAAATTTGATTAGGACCAAATGGATCTTCAAGAACAAGATGGATGAACATGATACCATAACAAGGAACAAAGCTCGACTAGTGGCCCAAGGCTATACCCAGGTTGAAGGAATAGATTACGATGAGACGTTTTCCTTGTGGCCAGGTGAGAATCTATTCGTATTCTTCCGGCAGTAGCATGTAGTATGAGATTCAAACTGTATCAAATGGATGTCGAAATTGCCTTCTTTAATGGCATTCTATAAGAAGAAGTATATGTAGAGCAGAACAAAGGATTTATGGATATTGATTATCCTGACTCTATCTACAGGTTGAAGAAAGCCCTGTATGCTCTCAAACAAGCTCCAAGAGCTTAGTATGATAGACTCACCTCCTATCTTTTATATCACGGTTAATCTCGAGGGGGAGTTGACCGAACTATATTTATTCGAAAGGTCAATGGCATAATTATCATCGCTCAAGTATATGTCGATGATATTGTTTTCGGTTCACCTCGTGACTCCCTTGCACATGACTTTGCTGATGATATGACACGGAAGTTTGTGAGGAGCATGATAAGATAGCTAAATTATTTTCTTGGACTCCAAGTTATTTTCTTGGCACGTTCTTATGGTCGTTCAAACCAAAGTTTCCAGAGACCAATCATTCGAGGCACGTTCTCGTCTCGTTCGAACGACCCTTTCGAGTAGATTCACGTTTGACTAGCGTTCGTAATATCATTCGAACGTATTTTGTAAAATCCTTCGCGTTTGTGGCGTATTATTTGAGCGTTCGAACGGCAGTCGCATCCTTTGTTTTTCTGATGCGTTTCTAAAGTCGTTTTTCCTTTGAGAAAACCCTACCTATAAAAGCAAACACTCACCCTCTTTACAGGTGTGGAAAACATTGCCCTAAACATTTCTGGCTTTGAGTTTTCCAAACCTTTGAAGATCTCTCAACCTTTGATTTTATCGTTTCATCACCATCTACCCATCATAAAACAACCTGACCAATATTAAGATCCTTTTATCTTTTTTCTAATTCTTGCAGATGATAGGCCACTCTGCACTTGCTACCATTTTTTTGGCGTCAAGCTCAAACTATGGATCTCACCTATCCTAAATCAATTCAATCTTTTCATATGTTCATTTTCAAGGCAAGTGATGTCACTTTCTTGTGTGAATATTGAATCAAATACAAGCAAACTTTCATCATAAAACTTTTAGATCACTAAATTGTTGTATATGTTAATGCATATGTAGTTGTACTCTGCTGAATTCTTCCTTATGCATTTCATACGGTGAGAAGGTGATAACCGTTCAGAGGTCTTTATAGAATAAAGAAAATGAAGACTGCTGTTTGCGCGATTTTTGTGCGCGGAGAAAGAGAAACGTGTAAGGTTCAAACCTCCTGAGACAAAGTCCCAGGAGTTTGATTAAGTGAATAAGCCTCCAAGGGACGCAAGCACACAAATTACAGTCCTAAAAGTTATAAAACTAAGAAATAAAAAAATATGCTCGTTTGAGTCTTCATTTGATCGGGGTTTTTCCTCTTTGTACGAGTGAGCTTTTATAGTGAAGCTTGTAAACCGCTTGGGCAGTCCCAGTATCTTCCTGCAGCTGTTGGATCGTGTCTTGGGCTGTGCGTCTCAACCGTTTGGGCAATTCCAGTATCTCCTTGCAGTAGTGTCTTCAATCGTTGAGCTGTACGTCTTAACTACTTGACCGTGGAGGGAAAAATTACTTAACTGCTGTGATCGTGGGATCAACTGCCTCACATGTTCTCGTTCTAATCGCTGCTTCACTCGTCCTGAGTTCTTTGTCGCCCTTCTTGCCTTCGTCACCCTTCTTGCCTTTGTCGTCTTTCTTGCCTTCGTCCTTTACTCTTTCGTTCTACGGCGATTTCGCTCTAGAGTGACATTTCTTCTTTTGTCAATAATTGTCCCCCAAATTCACCTTGATTGAACTGGAAGTGGAAATCGAGGTGAATTTTTCGGCTTTCCATCTCGGTTCGTTCTTTTCTCGTTCAGGGAAGACCACCACACCAATCGAGGGCTGGTGCGATGGGCATTCTTTCCTTGCCCTCGACTAGCTAGTCACCCAGTCGATCCTTCAGTCCAGAGAAACTGTGAAGCCGAGTAGTGCAGTACCCTCCACGCAGAGGAACATGGTCAACCGCTGTCAACGGGCGTAACCCATCCACATCCAGGAGGTGCAGTACCTTCCACACAGAGGACCCTGGACAACGGTCGCTAACAGATGCAGCTCATCCACAACATTACATTCCATTTCACACCTCACACCGTGTGGATGGCCGTTAGCTAACCTTTTTTACATTCCATTTCACACCTCATTAAAGAGAAGCTTTCATTTCCGATGGCCTCAGTTTCATGTAGATCTTCTCTTTTTTCCGGCTCTGTTATGCATCTTCTGTTCTTTCCCCTTTCATCCGTTAACAAAAGAATTTGCTTGGTTATGGAAGACCAAGCTGAGGTGTTTTGAGTATGATTGACCATTGGTTGGGCGGTTGGGAGAGGTTTTTCTTATAAGCTACTTCTTCAACTCTCCTAATTTTAAATACTCTCAAGACATGATACTGTTCTCATTTGCAATGCTTTTCATATGCTACCTGATCGATTGATGGGTTCTCTGCCATAAGCCTGACTTTGTCGAAAGTGACCAGCAGTCTGGTGGTATTGTCACATCAACTTTGATTTTCTTATGTCACGCGCATCAATAATGGTGATAGCATGGGCGATGCTTCCGGGGAAAGATTTATACTGACACCTGTATTTGGCCGATCTAGTGAAGGTTGATGCTGAGATGCTGATGTTTGGCCGATCTATTGAAGGCTGATTTTGAAGCTTAGCCAATTTAGTGGCCGATACTAAGAGTGTGACCAATTTGGGGGAGAAGTTTTCGCCCTGTAATTTATCGGGCTGTCTTTTACAGTCTCATGTGAACCCGTCACTTCTGCAATAAATGCGTAACTCTTCCCAACACGTTTCATCATGAGGCCCATTTAAGAGCTGTTTTTTACGTCACTTCCGTGTCTCCTTTCGTCGCACGTCACTTTTGCAGCGAATTGTATTCTAACACCTGTCTAGGGCAATCCTTCATCCTTTTTCATTTTCCCACCGTTTTCATCCCTTGACGATTTGGGTTACGACACCTGTCCCAGGTTGAGCCTTTCGTCTGTTTATATAAGGGTTCAACCCTCTCTGGTTTTTACTTTATTTTCGAACCTCTTCGAAAACCTCTATTCTTTCTTTCCTTAAACTCCCAAAACCAGTTCCTCGACTTTCGCTGACTATAAGATGGCGCTGGACGATTCCTCCGTGAGCACTTTCGGTCTTTATACCCTTAATGAGAACTACGGCCAGTGTGCGATTGGTCCCATTTTTGTTGAAAACGACACAATTGCCACGGCCCCACTGGCTCAACAATTCCCTTCCTCTTCTGGTCTTCCATTTTCGGAGCCAATTAATATTTCTCCTCTGGCTGAATCCAACCCAATTCGTACGTGGCCCAAACACGACGCCACATTTGAATCTTGGTTCCAATGTATGCTATTGCATGCGGATACCCGTACCTTTCTAGAGGAACATGGCTTCCTTTTCTTCATCAAACTTTCATTGGCCTTGCCTCCTTTTGACCGCAACCTGTTTCCTGCCTCCCTACTCTTCTGGTCCTCTAAATACAATGTCTTCATCTTCCCCGTTGGTCATTTCACGGTTACCCTTCGTGATATCAGCGCTCTTACTGGGTTGGCCCCTTTGGGTGCGCCCATCTCGACCTGCACAAACTTTCTTTTTCGTCCTCCTAAAATGGACTCTTCGTCCTTCTCGTCCTACTATACTTTTCTCCGTACCTTTTCCAAATCGGCCGGTCTAGTCTCAATGTTGGAGCGGACGACCTTCATCCACTATTGGCTTTGCAAATATATCATTTGTGTACCTAGCCAAAAACCTGTGGCGAGTTACCTTCCTATCTCCTCTGACCTTGCCAATGGTCGTCGTTTGGACCTGACATCTTTCATATTGGCCGCCATTTATCGTGGCTTGGCCGTCCTCCAAAAACAACTTCGGTCAGGGGCTTCACTGATTGCCTCTGGCCCTCTGTGGCTCGTTCAGCTTTGGCTCTGAGCCTACTTCCATGATTTCGGCACGATTGACTCAAATCATTCTTATCCTTGTGCCGGTCTTCTTTTCGCCCAAATTCAACCAACCTCTCTTCTCCTTTGTGTTGCTTTTGAGTATTTTTATACCCTCTCTCGGGGTTCCCTCTTTTTTCCCTTTTTCTATGGTGAACAGCCCATCATTTGTTCATGATATCCCACAGTTAGAAGAGGACGAATCAGGTATTCGAATATGGCGCAAGTTTTTATGCGGCCGCGACCTGATTCATGACATCCTGACCGGGGCCAATGGCAAGGCTGGAGTGGAGGTGTATTCGCCAAACTTCGTTGCCCGCCAGTTTGATCTCGTTCAAGGATGGCCTTTTCCGTTCTTCCATACTCGCTCCGCTTTATCAGATCATTTTAGAGTCCTTTCGGTCTCTGACATAGAGCAATCCTTTTCGGAGACTTGTTCTTTGATTTATTCTTTTATGATAGTTCTATTTGCTTCTTACACATCGGTCTATTCTTCTTTTGATCATTTTTGGCCATCTAGCCGTGAAAGATTCTTTTCTTTGCCTTCTATGAGGGTGTTTGCTACTATCCCGTTGTCCCCTAACTCTTCTGAGCCAACGGGGTCAAAGAAGGCAGCTGAAACAGCCAAACCCAAGAAAATGAAGCATGTTAAAAGGAAACAGCCTTCCCCCAATCATAGCTCGGATTCATACGTGCCACTTGTACGCCGTCCTAAGGTACTAGTTTTAAGCCTGCCTTTTTTTGTACATAAGTTTGATGTGAATTGAGGTTTTAAAATTTTATACTTCGTGCAGACGCTTAGGATAGAGCCGCCCTCTGCAATGCCCGAGACGAAACAAACTCCGTGGCCCGAAGCTCCGAGGAAATGGGACCTGCTGAAGTGCCGATTGTTCACCTTCCATCAGATGAGGACGAAGCAGCTGAGGCTCTAATCGTGGAGCAACCGCCAGAAGAGGACGAGACAGCTGTTAACGGTGATTCGTCCGGAGCCGATCCCCAAGGTACGAAGCCACATATAGAATTTGGCCATTTGCGTCCAAATGTTGAGGAATTTCCAAGGGAGCATCCCTTATTTGAGTCCTCTTCTATGGGTAATCCTGTGCCGATTGTTCAGGATCCGGATGACGAGGCAGACATGCCCGAACCTATTTGGCCGGATGATGGGCCACGTTGGCTTCATCTAAAATGATTTTACCCCTTGGTACACAGAATGTCTGCCACATGGCTTAGGGGAAGTTACCGGGACGTAGACGGCCTCTATAGTTTGGCCGAATTGGAGTTATTAGAGGAGGCTCGGTCTATGTATAAAGATGATGTACTTCATCGCATTTATGAAGAAGAGGAGATTGTGTATATTTCTGATTCCTCTGATTCTGATTCTGCAGATGCTCAGCCTAAAATCGTACAGTAACAATCGTCGCCTCATGTAGCATCTCTGGATTCCTTAGCATAACTAACTTGGGCCCCTGGACAGCCGTCGTATTCTCCTCTTCCGCCTTCTACTCCTCGCGCGACGTCTCATGTACTTTTGGTATAGGAACCTTCTGTGCTTGACCAACCGTCATCTTCGACTTCTCACTCCTCAATTTTTCAGCCGGCAGCTCCTGCTCCTCCAGCTTAATTATCTGCTTCTTCTGAAATATCATCACCCCATCAGGCTGAGTCTCCCATCCTGCAACAATATTATCCTGCTCGGCTGTCGCCTCCTCGGGCGGCGTCCCCTGAACGGCCGTCAGTTCCTGTCCCCTAATAGCCGTCATCCTCAGATCCTTCACTTCAGCAAGAACTTGTGCAGCCGTAAGTTGATGTTTTTGAGGCATCGGCGGATAGGCCATCTAGCTCTGGTCCTGGGGTGGTAAGTCTTTTTTCCTATTCCTCTAGTTTATGACTTCAGTTTACATCTGCTAATTTCTTCTTTATACACAGGCATCCGACCTGCTGCTGCAATTGGTCCAGAACATTTTGGATCGCCTTGGATGATTGTTTCTACTCCACTTCGGCCTTCTTCACCTTCGGCTGAGGCCAGTACGGACCTGGAGGTCCTTTGGGAGATCATCAGCCAGTATGCTTCTTTTACTACGTTGGAGATTGGCCAGGCCGCTCTGCCAGAAAACATTCTCCAATTGGACATAATTTCCTCTGAATTAAGCCGACTACTGGCCCTCCATGCCTTGCCTATATCAGTAGATGATCGGCTCTTCCTCCAAGAACTGCAGGACGATATAACGGCCCTTATCTCTCAATATCGCAATATACACAGTCAAAGAATTGGGCTTCTTTCCTCTATATTGAAGAAAGAAACGCTCCGCGGTTCTCTTGATGCCCTTTAACAGGCCCTGAGGGAGACCACAAATGAAATGGTGACTGAGGAATCAGTTCTCCTGGACCTAGAGTGACAATTACAGGAAATCCAGTGTCTTATTGAGGAGAGCCGTATGAGGAAAGAGACTAAGAGGAGGACCATTGCCACCTAAGTAACAGAGATGGACGAATCTTTGGTAGAGTACGAAGGTCTGGCACGTATCGATTTTGAGAAGAGCTTGGTCGATTTGGAGACAGCGGGTTTGGAGGTGTGAAAGGAATGGCGTCTAAGTAGGGAGATGTTTTCGGCCATAAAGGAGTTGCCTGGGGATTTTCGACGGTCTTCGGGCTGTAGCCAATAATGCTTTATAGGACGTTACATTGTCCAATCTTTGTACTTTTGAGGAAGTTTTCGTCCTGAATTAATGAAAATACATTATTATATTACTGCATTTTGTTTTTATTACAAAGACATTACACTTTCATGCTCCCATAATGAGGGCATATATTTTTTCAAGTATTTTCCATTTATTACCCTAGCATGCACCCTTCCGTTTAAATCTTTTAAATGATAGGCCCCGTTTGGCAACACATCTTTTACCTCGAATGGGCCTTCCCAATTAGGCGACCATTTGCCATATGATGAATCTTTAGTGCCAAGTGGCAATATAGTTTTCCATACTAATTCTCCTTTTCTGAATAATTTAGCCATGACTCTGAGATTATACTTATTGGCTATTTTTCTCTTTTATGATTCTAAACGATTTAGCACATTGCATTTAACATCTTCCAATTCCAGTAAATTCTGGATCATTACTTCGTTGTAATCTTCCTTTGTCAACTCTTTTTGCAACATCACCCTAGTGGATTCGATATTCATTTCCACTGGTAATACGACCTCTTGACCATATACTAACTGAAATGGCGTGACCGAGGTACTCGTTCGTGGTGACGTCCTATAGGCCCATAGAGTCTGACTCAAACATTCGTCCCATCACCAAGGGTTGTTTGTCACCATCTTCCGAATCAACCCTTTAAGGGTTTTATTGGACGATTCTGCCTGACCATTTGACTGAGGGTAATACGGAGTGGTGTCCACCAACCGGATCCCGTATTCGGCCAGGAAGCTTTTTACCTTCTCACCATTTAATAAAGTGCCATGGTCTACCAATATTGTTTGCGGTATACCGAATCGGTGAATGATATGCTCTTTTATGAACTTAATGATCTGCTCTTGGGAGATTTCCGCTACCCGAATAGCTTCCACCCATTTGGTAAAAAAGTCGGTAGCAATGATAATTAAAGTATGCCTCTTGCTTGATGCAGGATAAATTTTTCCTATCAAATTTATCGCTCATCCTATGAATGGCCATGGTTGAATGATGGGGATCATTTCGGTTGCTTGTGCCCTCTGAATGGGCCCATGCTTCTGACAAGCAATACATCCTTTGGCATATGAGATGCTTGATTCTCCCATCTTCGGCCAATAATAGTCGCTCCGTATAATCAGCCATCTCATCTTTATTCTGGTCTGGTGAGCTCCACAAACACCTTCATGTATCTCGGCCATGATAGTTTTGGACTCCGATGGCCCTACACATTTCAACAACTGGTCGTCTTGTCTTTTTTTATACAACACATCTCATGATACCACGTAATTCAAGGCTTTGAGTTTCAGCCTTCGATCTTTCCCACCTTTGCCTGTTTTAGAAATTCTTTGATCTCGCTCCTCCAATCATCCTCATTTTCAATTTCAACGGTCATGACATCTGTCCCCATTTTTCATCGTATCAGGGCCGACTTCACCTCGTCGCTTCTATATATACCCTCTATGTTTGTTTACTTGTATCCGGAAGCTGCTTGGCCGAATTATTGGCCATTTCGTTCTTCGCCCTCGGAACGTGTTCTGATTTCGCATGGTCAAATTGACCTACCAATTCTTTAGCCACATCCAGTAGCGCCATGACTGATGGGCTTTGGCATTTAAAGGTTCCTGTTACCTTTTGGATCACTAATTACGAGTCTCATATAATAGACACGTGTGTTACCCCCATATTGAGGAGTGTTTCCAAGCCAAATATCATGGCTTCGTATTCGGCCTGTTTGTTAGTGCAATATTCGTTCAACCTGATTAAGAAACATAATGATTCTCTCAATGGGCTGACTAAGACTATCCCCATCCCAGCTCATTTCGTTGTACTGGACCCATCAAAATACATCGTCCATGGTTTTAGACTGTATTCGTCTAAATCCATTTCTATTTCTCTGACGGTACTCAAACAGGGGTGATCAGCTAAGAAATCGGCCAAGGCTTGATTTTTTACAACCTTTTGGGGCTCATGTCGTATATCGAATTCTGATAGTGATAATGACCAGAAATTAACTCTTTGATGCAAGATAGGACGAGAAAACATGTATTTTATTATATTAACTTTAGTGATTAAGTACACTATATTCGGCCTAAGGTAGGCTCGTAGCTTAATACATGTAAAATACAAAGCCAAACATAATTTCTCCATTGGAGAATAATTACATTCATAATTCAGAAACTGTCTGCTAATATAATAAATGGCTCTTTCGACGTCCGTGTCATCGTCTTGCGCGATCATCCCAGCTATGGACTGTTCTTCGGTCGATATGTACAACTTCATTAGCCGTCCGGTCATAGGGGGTACCATCACTGGTGGCTGTGATAAATATTTCTTTAGTCTATCGAAAGCCTTTTGATGTTCTTCGGTCCAGACGAATTCGTCCTTGTCCTTTAACCTCAACAGGGAGGAGAACACTTTAGTTTTTCCTGCACGATTAGAGATAAATCGTCTTAAGAAATTAATTTTCCCTAAAAAACTCTGCAACTCTTTCTTATTTCGAGGAGGTTTAGCTTCAGTGATTGCCTGAGATTTATTAGTGTAAATCTCAATCCCCCGTTGGTGTACTATAAATCCTAGGAAGTTTCCTGCACACACCCCGAAAGCACATTTGACAGGGTTTAATTTCAGTTTAAATTTTCTCATTCGCTCAAAAGCTATTGCTAATTGGCTAAAATGTTCCTCCATGGTTACAGATTTAGCCACTATATCGTCCACATAGACCTCTACAAATTGGCCGATCATGTCATGAAAGATTAAATTCATGGCCCGCTGGTAAGTGGCGCCAGCGTTTTTTAGGCCGAACGGCATTACTACCCACTCATAACACCCTAAAGAACTTGGGCATCTAAAAGCCATTTTATGTATATCATTTTCGGTGATGTAGATCTGATTATAACCCGCATATCCATCCATAAAAGAATATATTTGATACCCTATCATGGAATCTACCAGGGAATCTACCGTCGGCATGGGGTATTGATCTTTTGGTGTTGCTAGGTTTAAATTCCTAAAATCTATACAGATTCTTATCTTTCCATTCTTTTTCATAACCGGGACGATATTTGACAACCATTCTACATATCTGGTCGTCCTAATAAATTTCACCTCCAAAAGGCATTCAACCTCTTTCTTAATATCAGGCATGACATTGGGTGCAAACCTTCGTGGAGGCTGCCTATGTGGTCTATGGCTTGGTATGATTAGCAACATGTGCTCTACTAACGTCCTATCTAAACCAGGCATTTCATTGTAGTCCCAAGCAAAACAATCTTTGTATTTTTGTAACAAATGTATCAATTTTTCGCGTACCTGGGTCTTTAGTTCCTTGCTGATGTAAGTGATGCGCCTATCATCCTCGCTTCCCAGATTTACCTCGTCTAATACATCATGTGTCCTTGACACGCTCGCCTTATGTCGTCCGTTTAGAGCGTATTCTTCTTTTTCCAGTTCGCTCTTGTGACTTCCTTCCAGCAAACAATCTACCCCACATGCCTCTCTTATCTTGTCTTCTGTCTGGCATGCTAACAGTTTATCCCTTAAGGCCGAAATCGCGGCCTGAGTTTCGTCCTCATTTTCTCATCCGTTACATAGGCCATTAGATTGGCCTTAGTGGCCGCAAGGGCGACTTGTTCCTTACTCTGTCTGCTCTTCATATAAATTGCTGCGCGTTGGCTCTCCAAAGACCACTGTGATTGGCCTTGTTTGCTCGAATAAATCGTTTAGCAGACCTGCAAGGTATGGCTCGTCATTTTGAGCCACGATGGTCAAACTTTCCCCTTCATTCAGAACTCTGGTCGGCCCGAATTTTTCTCTATAGCGAAAGGCTTATTGTCGGCATGTACTATTTCCACTTCGTCTCTCTGGTTCCAGAAAACTAAGTACTGATGAAGAGATGAAGGAACACATCGGCTGCCATGTATCCAATCTCATCCTAGGAGCATGTTATATGTTGTTGGCCCGTCTATAACAAAGAATACTACTGTTTTTGCAGTACTTCCCACTTGCAAGTCTAGTGGGACGACCCCTTTGGCCGTTGTCGCTCCTCCATTGAAACTTGTTAGCACCACTTCCGTAGGAATGAGGTCCTCCTCTGACTTTTCTAAACGCCCCAGCATCCTAACCGGAATTGCATTAATGGCTGCCCCATTGTCAATCAATACCTTGGTGATAGGTATCCCATAGCCTTCGCTTTTACATACAACGCTCGTAGGTGCTTTGTCATTTGTGGTGGTGGCTTTGGGAATATCATTTTCCCTGATAGGCCTATCTGCTCACTCTCGTCATTGGTCCGAGGTATTTCTCCTCTCGTGTCCCATCCAGAAAGCGGTAACGTGATTGGTGCATTATGCGAGACATTATTGACGGCCAATCTTCACTTTTCTGCCCTGGTGACGGTCCGTCTTATTTTGGGCGTCCCATTTAGGACGAGGTATGGAGATCGTCCCAAGTCCTCTCTTAACGTTCCGACTACAGGATTGCCGGCCTCGTATAATTCTTTGAGAAATCGATTCTATGATATCCCTTTTTTTCGTGCTTCGGTCCTGATGTCTATTTCTTCTTCTATGTTGGTCATTTCCTCTTCTGAAGCTTCCCTATCCGTTATTGAGAGCGCTGCAAATTCTGCCTCATCACCCTCATAGACATCTTCGCTTGTTCCAGCTTCCCCACTGTTGTCCCCCTTGAATTCTCCGGACAACAAGTAATGGTTGGCCCTAACCGGTGGCATACTGCCGAATTGAATGACGATAGGGGGTTCTTTGTCGTCTGTTTCATCCCGTTTTCGTCTGTCAAACTTGGTGCGTTCCTCGCAGCTCGTTATTGTCCATTATTTGCCATCACTCTCATTGTTATTTGCCTCTGGTTTCTCCGTGATACGAGGACTACGGCCTATGATGGCCCTTACCCCACCTTGTTGGCGCATCATACAGCAATAATTTCTCTGGTGTCTCCTTAATTGCGTCCTCGTCATTTCATCCACGGGAGGATAGTTTATGCATGGACGTTGTCCCGAATACGGCTTTCGATATGAATGCCATATATTGGGCCGATGAATTTTCGGCCTAAACATCCTCACATTTTGGACGAAGTTTGAATTTTCGCCATAGAACCTTGGTGCGAAGGTCCGTGGCTGCCATGCTACTGGCTCTTTATTTACGGGCCTTTCACAAGTGTCTTCCAACTCCCTCATCCACTCTATACTGTTCTTGCACCGTACACAAAGGTTTTGTTGATCCTTATATTTTTGGGGTGCTTTAATTCTTTCCAGAGCGCTTAGACGATGACCATTTTATTCTTCATCTGGGACCAACTTAAATTTTGGCAAATTGGTAAGATCCGAGTTGATCATGTTTAATTTCACTGGCTTGGGAAACGGGTTGTTGTCCACTGCCATCTTTTTCTCGAACGTTATTCGTCCATATTCTATAGCATACTGCAAAACGTTCCGAAAAACAAGACAGTCATTAGTTGAATGAGACCATGCATTATGCCACTTACAATATTTTTTGCCGCCGATTTGCTCGGCGCTTGGCAACGTGTGACGATCGCTCAAGCTAATATGTTTGTCTTTATATAACTGATCGAATATGGCATCGAATTTTGTGATATCAAAAGAGAAGTTTCTACTCTTTTTATCGTTCTTTTCTTTGGCTTGAGGTTCGGCCCATGCTTTACAAATGTACGGCTTCCCTTTAACCAATTCGGCCAAACACAAGTCGGCCGATTCGATGTCCATTTCGCCTACTTCATAATCGATGTTCCTATAATACGTTCCTTTGCTCGAGTTTTTGATTTTCTCTTCCTCCCTTAGTAGTCGTTCATAACGCACCACACTAGTGATGAGTTGGGGGAGGTCCCAAAATTCACGATCTTGAAATTTCTTTTTCAAGTCGAAATTGAGGCAGCTTTGAGCGATTCTCACGAATTCTTTTTTCTGGCAAAGGCACGTAACATCGGCCTCGAGCCACTTTAAACCTTTGTAAGAATGTTTCGCCCCACTCTCCTGGTAATTGTCTCAGGTTTGCCAGATCTGCCAAAGCCACTTCGGATTCGGCCTTGTAGAATTATGCATGGAACAACTGTTCCATTTGTTGCCAATTTTCTACTTAGTTGGCCGATAGACTGACATACCAGGAGAACGCTACTCCTGACAGTGAGCCGTGAAATAACCTTAACTTATGGAAGTCCGTGACTTCCCCACACTGAATGGTAAAATCGCCCTATGTGTTCCATGGTAGAAACTTCCCCAGACCCCGTAAACAGAGAAAAATCTGGTATTTTGTAGTTTCTAGGCCATGGATACGCCACGTCGATCCAATAAGGATATGGCTTCTGATACCTTGGCCGAATTGGCCGTACTCCCAGACCGAATTGATTTTGGAGGATCTCGGTCATTTTTCCCTTAACATGTCATTGCCATTAAATGACATTGTTATGGGAGGTGGTTGTGGTCCTCTCACAAGTGAGACATAATCATGATTCTGTCCCTGAGAAACCTGGACGTCTTGGGGCAACACCACTTCGTGTTGTGCCATATTTGGCCCTTGGTGTAGATTTTGCCCTAAATATGGGCCATTGTCCCCAAGACTTGTCCCTCCCTTGGAAGCCGTAGGGACCGTGATTCCTTGTGGGGGAACATTGCTCGGACCAGCCTCCTGACTGCTTGGTGCAGAGGAAGGTGTAGTCCACGACATGGTTGTCCCCCCATTTACACATTTGGCCATCAATTCGTTTAATGAGCTTAAGTGTTTGGCCATATTTTCATAATGTGAATTGCTATTCGAGATAAATTTATCTATGACATGAGCATTTTGCAGCCTGACCTGTTTGACAACATCAAGTGTGAATTCACTGAACAATGCACGAACCACATTAGGGCTGAATTCTCGCATAGGTTCGTATCGACTAGCGTCTGCTAGACACTCGAAATGACCCACCACGGCTGGAACGTGGGGCTGATTGGTTTGCTCCAGTCCTCCTTCCTCCGTACCTGGGCCAGTTTGAGTGTTTCTTTTCGGAGGAATCTCCACTTCTTACACCAATTCTCCCACAGTGGTCGCCAAAAAATAGTTTGTGCGATTTTTGTGCGCTGAGAAAGAGAAACGTGTAAGGTTTAAACCTCCTGAGACAAAGTCCCAAGTGTTTGATTAAGTGAATAAGCCTTCAAGGGGTGCAAGCACACAAATTACAGTCCTAAAAGTTATAAAACTAAGAAATAAAAAATATGCTCGTTTGAGTATTCATTTGATTGAGGTTTTTCCTCTTTGTATGAGTGAGATTTTATAGTGAAGCTTGTAAACCGCTTGGGCAGTCCCAGTATCTCCCTGCAGCAGCTGGATCGTGTCTTCAACCGTTGAGCTGTGCGTCTTAATTTTTTGACCGTGGAGGGAAAAACTGCTTAATTGTTGTGATCGTGGGATCAACTGCCTCACGTGTTCTCGTTCTAATCGCTGGTTCGGTCGTCCTGAGTTCTTTGTCGCCCTTCTTGCCTTCGTCGCCTTTCTTGCATTCGTCCTTTACTCTTTCGTTCTAGGGCGATTTCGCTTTAGGGTGACATTTCTTCTTTTGTCAACAACTGCACTTGTTGGAGTTGGTGCTCGAAAAAGATATACACAATTTATATTTATTAATTATAATATATAAATGATAAATATCCAGCAATAGAAATCCAATAAAATTATTTGTCAAATCTATTTCGATTATTCATACACTGGATTCAAATATATGTGTATTAGCAAAAAATTTTATGATAAGTAACATCACCGATAATTGGGAGAAATAATAATAATAATAATAATAATATAGTGACCCTTATTGAAAATTAATTGAGACCTTGTGACAGATCCGTACATCACAATATAATTTACTCAAATTACTCAAATTTTAGTCAGTTCAATATATATACACACACAAACACATTTTTAAAAAAAAGATGTACACACAAATTAGTTGACTTTAAAACTGTGAAGTCAAATATATATACATCTTAGATATAGGTGAAAAAAAATTCTATATAATAAATTTTAGTGCTTTTTTTTTTTTAATTATTATTGAAAACTAATGTGATTCAGTTTCAATAAGTTTGTTCTTTTAACTAAATAATGAAAAATTGCTAAAAATATCTAAATTAAATAGAGTAAAAAAAAAAAAAATCTACTTAATTTCCTGATTCTCGCTGCCGTTTGATGGCAGTGAATTTTGGGTAGTCGTGCATGCCGTCCAACCGTTATGCCGTTCATAAATCCGTTAACACCGTGACCTTGATCTCGAAAAATTAAGTTCGAAATATTGCTAAAAATATTTGAAAAGAATTAAGTAGTCTTTTTTTTTTAATATCTGATTTAAATGCATTTTAATACTTATTTTTATAATAAAAGATAACATTTTATATTATTAAAACCATATTTTTAAAATAAATATGTAACTTTATTGAATGAGAAGTGTTATTTATAAAATAAATAAATAATAAGTCGTTTTTCTAGGTAAGAGATGGCAAAATGAATCAACAAATCGAATTTGTATCGAATCATAAACGGAATCATAATGTGATGGATTCGTATTCGTTTCGTTTATTAAACGAATCCTAATATCAGGATTCGTATTCGATTTGTTTATTAAACGAATCGAATACAAATATCCGTTTAGTGATGATATTATTCAATAACATAATTTACCATATTTTAATTACATTATTTTTTCAAAAAAATATACATATGAAATATGTAATTAATATATTTACTAAAAATACCTCACAAAAATTTGATAATATTATTTTTTTTGATGGTAAATAGTCATAATTTATTGAAGCTTAATTGAAAAATAACAATAGCTAGTAAAAGAAAATAATAAAACGAATCATAAACGAATAAACGAGTCAATTAGCTTAAATTCGTATTCGATTCATTTAATAAACGAATCGAATCAAATTGATCCATTTATTAAACGAATTTATTTTTTCAAACCCGTATTCGCTTTAAAATGAATCGTATCAAACGAATAAACGAATCATAACCCAAATTATCACCCCTATTTAGACATTTGCAAGTAAAGTCTTATTACTTGCCTACCAGGAAAAGACTTATTACTTACCTACCAGGGAATTTTTGGTCTCCATTCTTCAGCAATTCTCTTGTCAAAAGAGTGTGCAGGTTTGAATATTATTCCATTCAAATAGTGACATTTTAGTTTGCTAAGGTCAATTTAAGACTACTATCTATTTGTATTGCGTTTTGATTGACAATTCTTTTGTAATTCAAATCTTACATTCTTATCAGCAGTTGTGATAAATCCAAAGGCTATCTGTTTCGCTTTACTGTACACATTTAACTCAATTATCACATATTTCATGGAAATGTTATAATGGAAAATGTTCATCTTGTAAAGTTTTGGGGTTAGCGTGGAAGCATTTAAGTGATTAAAATTTAAAATTTTCTTTCAAAACTAATTTAAAGATCATGATTATGTCGTTATTGATATAAATAAATTACGCTAATAAAATAATCTCAATTAATTTAAACAAATATGCAACTTATATTTATTTATCAACATAAATAAATTCAACAACAAGAAAACATACCTGAATGTATTTTCTTTTCTTAAGCCTTTCTTGAAATTTCCTTTTAGAATTTTCTCTTGTATTAGTGTACCAAGCTTTACATCTCTAGTTGGCACATTAAATCTGTTCTACGAACAAATCGCTCGCACTTTAAGAATAATTAAAAGAGTTTTACTTTTTGGATGGTTGAAGTTTAGATTAGAGATCAAGAAAACAACCTTTTTTTGAATTATTAATCCTAAAATGATTTGGAACAGCAAAAGAAAAAGAAAAATAAATTTTCAGCCAAGGGGAAAAATCTTTCCCTTGGCCGAATTTTGCTTTATTTATATCCCAATACAACAAGGACAATCTAAGATCTCCAAATCAAATTTGGTCTTTTTAAGATTTTTCCCAAATTGAACTAGGAAACTGAGCAAAAAAAGATTTCCTTATTTAATTTAAATTATGACTTAACTAAATAGGGTGCTAGCTCACTAATTAAAGTCCAATAGATTAAACATTACTTTGGCCTTATAATTAATTAACTATTAATTAATTTTAACTTACTTAATTTTAATTAACACTTAATAAAAATTATATTATATTTAAAGTCCAATAGATTAAATATTTGGTCTCAGCAGATTTTACTAACCGACCCGTGTAAGTAAATATTGACCAAGAACTTTGTTGGGTTTACGTGTTGGCAAATTCCAAAACAAATTGTGTTACATTGAGTTATAATGAGTCTTGAAATGCTTGGGGTGTGATGCTGACTTGGCAGATAGTTTTATCAGAGCAGTGTTCGTGGCATGTTCGTTTATTTGTTTGAACGCAAGTCGTTAGTGACACATTCGAGTGTTTATTCGAATGTTTGTCGTTAGTGGCACGTTCTTATCGTCGTTCCAACCAAAGCTTCCAGAGACCAATCATTCGAGGCACGTTCTCATCTCGTTTGAATGATCATTTCCAGTGGCTTCACGTTCGAGTAGCGTTCGTAGTTTCATTCGAACGTATTTTGTAAAATCCTTCACGTTCGTGGCGGGTTCTTTGAGCGTTTGAACGCCAGTCATATCTTTTTCAAACCTTTGAAGATCTCTCACCCTTGAAGACTTAATCTTGCATGTCTTTTTCCTTGAGAGTGATTTTATTGTTTCATCACCATCTACCCTTCATATAAAACCTGACCAATATTCTAAGCCTTCTGAGATTGAAGGTTGAAATTATCATTCGAAGCTCTATGGCATAGCTAAGCAGATTCAATTCAATGAGACTTCAGATGGTTTGAAGAAAGTCGCTTGTGCAGGCTTGGAGAGTTCCTTGGGTAATTACAGTTGTGGGAATAGAGTCGGTAAAGTTGTTGCTTGAGGTCTTTTCATCATCTCTGTAACTTTATCTTATATAGTGGATTTGGGTGGTAGCCCATACCCGAAATGATTTTTTACTCGCACGAGTTTTCTACTTCGTAAACAAATCCAATTGTCCCTTTCATTTTCTGCAGTTTATTATTTGTGATTGATGTTTCACTTTATTTGACTAGCTAAATTTGAGGTTGATTGATATCTTATTGTAGGATCTCTAGCCGAAACGTGTTTTGGATATGGTAGTAATTTTTTATTTCCGCACATTACACCTATTCCCCCCACAGGTGTATAGGGTCAAAATATTTATATTTTTCAATTGGTATCAGAGCCTGACCTCGGTCCTTGACCCATCTTAAATGGATAGAAGTCAACTTTTGAATTGTCCCTCATTCTTTGATGGGACAAAGTATCTTCATTGGAATGTTCGCATGAGAGCTTTTCTCAATTCTCTAGACGAGAGAGTGTGTATGTCGGTGGAGTATGGGTGAAAACCTCATGTGGTCACAGTCGATGGGATTTCTTCTGCAAAAGATAAATTTTCCTGGACCAAATGAGAGTTTGATGAATGTAATAGGAATAGCAAAGCTATCAATGCCCCACATGCCGCTATTTGTACCTCTGAATTTAGAAGGGTTTCAATGTGTGAAGTGGCCAAAGATGCTCGAGACATCCCGGAAGCTGTTCATGAGGGCATATTGTCCGTTAAGAACAACAGACTTCAAGATCTGACTACTAGGTTTGAAATGGCTCGCATGAAGGAGGATGAAACTTTCAATGAATTTTATGCTGAAATAAATGACATAGTCAATTCTAGTTTTAACTTAGGTGAAACTATCCCCGTTAATCGTGCCATTAGAAAAATTATTAGATCACTCTCTGTCCCTGAGAAATTTTGCCCAAGATTACCGCTATAGAGGAGCGCAAAGATATCGACAAGTTGAAGTTAGACAATCTTGTGGGTAATCTTCAAGTTTATGAGTGTAAACTCCAAGGTTTAGAAAGTCCAAAAATATAGCCATGAAATATGTGAAATTTGAAAATTATGCTATATCTAATGATGACAAAGACACATCTCTCTGAGATGCCGACATGGTCATGTTTGTAAAGAGATTTAAAAAGTTTCTAAACCCTAAGAAAAGTAGTTTTGGCACTGATAAGCGATGGACAGAGAAATCTAGGGATAATAACCATCGTTTTAGGACAGGAAGGAAGGAAACTAGAGATGACAAGGATAAGAAATCCCAAACTATTAAGTGTCATGAGTGTCAAGGATTTGGACACATTCGTGCTGAATGCCCAACTTTCTTAAAGATGAAGGGAAAGAAGGTCATGGTTGTGTCTCTATCTGTTGATGAAGACGAAGATGAGGAAGATTCTGATGACTCTGGATTAGAAAGAAACTTAACCCATATGGCATTTACCTGCGAAGTGAGTGATCATGAAGGATGTGGAGTTGTCAATGAATCTACGGATGGATCAGAATGCTCTAAGCAGAGTGACTCTGAGAATGAGGAGGATATCCAGACAACTTTCACTAAGCTATTCAATGAGAGTTTGAGCATCAAAAATATAATTACCATAATCACCAAACAACTTAGAGAGACTGAACTAGAAAGAAATGAGGCTCAAATCAACTTGAGAAAAGTCTTATAGTTGTTCCTGATCTCAAGGAAAGAAAAACGGGATTAGAAGGCAGGATCAAGTCATTAGAAAACAATCTTGAACATACTCGATGAACAGACTCGATCACAGTTGTCTGCATTCTCATGTGGCTCTCAAAAGATTGATCATATGATAGGCCTAGGTGTGCCATCTGATGACAAAAGAGGTTTAGGTTTTGTTAAGTTTGATTACATGGGTGCTTCGACCTCTAGAATTGTATTTGTCCTTGCTGAAAATTCTACTGATAAACCTAGTAGGGATGTTTCCCCTAAAGTCTTAGATAAACAACTTAGTACCAGATTCAACCTTCCTCATGTTCAGCCAAAAGTTTCAGATGCTCAGCCGAGGTTTGTTCCCACATGTCATTACTGTTGCAAAATAGGACACACCCGACCTAAGTGCTTCAAGCTCAGAAAGAACAGCTTTAGAACTAAGGATACCTCACACCAAAAGAAGTCAAACACATTAGCTTAAGAGGTTTTTAACTTAGCTTGACAGACCAAACTCATAAGTGAGAGATTAGTCTTGTTGATTAGGAACTCAGGATCAAATAAAAATCCTAGACAAACGTGGGTAAGGAAGGATGAGTTCTATGTTGCACACATAGCCCTCATGGCTAGGTACAACAAATGTGGTACTTTGATAGCGGATGCTTCAGACACATTACCAAAAGGCCATTAGAACTTCTTCATATGGATCTTATGGGACCTTCCAAGATCAAAAATTTCGAGAGGGGGAGCAGGGAGTGAGGGAGGCGTCATGGGGGCTGGTTTTAATCGGAGGATAACGACTAGAGGGATAAGAGGCAGGCGGAGGTTCCTGATTCGTGAGGGTCTATGGAAGGGATTATGGTATTGTCTCTTCTCTTTTTTTCTTTTATTTTTGGCGTGAGTCCCATGGGCTAAAGCCCAGGGATTAGGGTTAGTTTAGGGGTCCTTATATAGGGGTGTATTAGGATTAGGGTTTTGGATGGGTGCATACGGTCTTTTGGTATGTGCAGGGGTTTTGGGCCAAGGTTAATGTTTGAAATATGAATCGAATAAGTAGTGAATTTAAATTTGACGAGCGATTAATTTTTTGAATTTTCCCTTCCGACGTCCGCTTCCCGTGACTCTCACGACTTATAGGGTAGTGCCTCCTTACGAGGCTCATAATTGGGCTTTCATGCAAAAATGCAGTGTCTACAGTGACTTTTGGTGATTGGGGAATAGCAGTAATTATGGGAAAATAGAGAATAGCCTTGTTTGGTCTCCCCGTCTTTGATGATGTATTATATGTCGAAGGTCTAACTGCTAATCTTCTGAGTGTTAATCATTTTTGTGATACTGGCCTAGAGGTTCACTTTAAGAGGAAAATGTGTTCCGTGTATAATATTAAAGGTGAGTGTATTCTTACTGGTCTTAGAACTACAAAGAACTGCTATGGGATTTTCGTTGGTCAATCTATTGTGTGTAGTGTTGTTAGTATAGATGAGGTTGACCTGTGGCATCAAAGGTTATAACACATCAATTATCATGACTTATCTAAAGTGTCCAAACAGAATCTCGTTATTGGTCTTCCTAAATTAGAAAAGAAGGACAACTATGTATGTGGACCTTGTCAGTTAGGAAAGCAAACTAGAGTTAAGCATACTCGTGTTTCTCACATACTTACCAAAAGGCCATAAGAACTTCTTCATATGGATCTTATGAGACCTTCCAAGATCAAAAATTTGGGAGGCAAAAAGTATATCCTAGTCGTGGTAGATGACTTCTCTAGATACATTTGGATAGATCTTCTTAGGGAAAAATTTGAAGCTGCTGAAATCATCCAAGTCCTGTGCAAAAGATTGATGACTGAGAAAGAGTTGAATTTTACTAGGATTCAGACTGGCCATTGTAATGAGTTTCAAAATTCCAATCTCATATCTTTTTGTGCCAATAATGGCATAAAGTATGAGTTCTCTGCTCCTATCACTCATGCAGAATGGAGTTGTTGAGAGGAAAAATATAGTTATTAAGGAAATGGCTCTTGTCATGATTCAAAACAAATGAATCTCCTTACACTTTTGGGGAGAAACCGTGTGCACAACTTGTCACATTATCAATCGGGTATTCCTTAGACCCGGAACTGACAAGACTCCTTATGAAATATGAAAGGGTAAGAAACCTACGGTCAAATACTTCAGGGTGTTTGGTAGTACTTGCTATATTCTGAGAGACAGAGAGAATCTCAAAAAGTTTGATGCCAAAAGTGATGAAGGCATGTTTCTAGAAAACTTTCAGAATAGTAGAGTCTATAGAGTGTTTAATAAAAGCACTCTTACGGTTATGAAACTATCAATATGACCATGGACGATGCTAATCATAGTCCTAATGCTGATGGGGAGTCAGTTCCTATTATTAAGAATGATGGAGAATCTGATGTTGTAGGAACACCTAACAACACGATTACACATGATCATCTTGATAAATATACTTCCCCAAAGAATGATAAACCGCATGAGTTAGTCCCGTCATCTCGTGTCAAGCTGAATCACCCTAAAGAGAATGTTCTTGGTGATGTCGTAGAGGGTTTGAGACTACGTGGAAGATTACTTAATCAATTATTGTTTGCTTGTTAAGTGCTCAGATTGAGCCCAAAAAGGTTGAAAAGGCTGTCTTGGACGAGTATTGGGTGAACGCTATGCATGAAAAATTAAATCAATTCACCGGTAATGATGTCTGGCACCTTATACGTAGACCTCAGAATACAAATTTGATTAGGACCAAATGGATCTTCAAGAACAAGACGGATGAACATGATACCATAACAAGGAACAAAGCTCGACTAGTGGCCCAAGGCTATACCCAGGTTGAAGGAATAGATTACGATGAGACATTTTCCTTGTGGCCAGGTGAGAATCTATTCGTATTCTTCCGGCAGTAGCATGTAGTATGAGATTCAAACTGTATCAAATGGATGTCGAAATTGCCTTCTTTAATGGCATTCTATAAGAAGAAGTATATGTAGAGCAGAACAAAGGATTTATGGATATTGATTATCCTGACTCTATCTACAGGTTGAAGAAAGCCCAGTATGCTCTCAAACAAGCTCCAAGAGCTTAGTATGATAGACTCACCTCATATCTTTTAGATCATGGTTACTTTCGAGGGGGAGTTGAGCGAACTATATTTATTCGAAAGGTCAATGGCATAATTATCATCGCTCAAGTATATGTCGATGATATTGTTTTTGGTTCACCTTGTGACTCCCTTGCACATGAGTTTGCCGATGTTTTGACACAGGAGTTTGAGATGAGCATGATAAGGGAGCTAAATTATTCCATGGGCTCCAAGTTATTTTCTTGGCACGTTCTTATGGTCGTTCGAACCAAAGCTTCCAGAGACCAATCATTCGAGGCACGTTCTAATCTCGTTCGAACGATCCTTTCCAATACCTTCATGTTTGACTAGCGTTCGTAGTGTCGTTCGAATGCATTTTGCAAAATCCTTCGCGTTCGTGGAGCGTTTTTTAAGCGTTCGAACGCCAGTCCATCTTTTTTTTTTCTGATACGTTTCTAAAGGAGTTTTTCCTTTGAGAAAACTCTACCTATAAAAGCAAACACTCACCCTCTTTATCGGTGTGGAAAACATTGCCCTAAACATTTCTTACTTTGAGTTTTCCAAACCTTTGAAGATCTCTCACCCTTGAAGACTCAATCTTACATATCTTTTTCCTTATGAGTGATTTTATTGTTTCATCACCATCTACCCCTCATATACAACCAGACCAATATTAAGATCCTTTATCTTTTTTCTAATTCTTGCAGATGATAGGCCACTCTACATTTACTGTCATTTTGTGGCGTCAAGCTCAAACTATTGACCTCACTGATCTTAAATCAATGCAATCTTTTTATATGTTCATTTTCAAGGCCAGTTATGTCACTTTCTCGTGTGAATATTGAATCAAATGCAAGCAAACTTTCATCATAAAACTTTTAGATCACTAACTTGCTGTATATGTTAATGCATCTGCAGTTGTACTATGCTGAATTCTTTCTTATGCACTTCGTACGCTGAGAAGGTGATAACCGTTTATAGAATAATGAAAATGAAGACTACACTTGTAGGAGTTGGTGCTCAAAAAAAATTTACACATTTTATATTTATTAATTATAATATATAAATGATAAATGTCCAGCAATAGAAATCCAAAAGATTATTTGTCAAATCTATTTCGATTATTCGTACATTGGATTCGAATATATGTGTGTATTAGCTTAAATTTTTATGACAAGTAACATCACCGATAATTAGGAGAAATAATAAAAATAATAATAATAATAATAATAATAATATAATAATAATAATAATAATAATAATAATAATAATAACAACAACAACAACAATAATAATAATATAGCGACCCTTATTGAAAATTAATTGAGACCTTGTGACAGATCCGTACATCACAATATGATTTACTAAAATTAATCAAATTTTAGTCAGTTCAATATATATACACTCACACAAACACATTTTTTAAAAAAAAGATGTGTTAATGGCTGGTTTTCATCTCAAGGACAATAGCAAAAATGTATTGTTCCCGGGATTCAACCTTCCTTCAGCAGTGAATTTGTTTAGTTATGAGAACAACCAAAAGCAAACTTTGGCAGAGGGAGAAAATCATGCGGATTGACACAAGAAGTTAACGTGGTTCGGTGGATAAAAGCCAGCCTACGTCCACGGGCGCAAAATAGATGGGGTTTTACTAATGAAATGGGCTCAGGCCGACCTGTTTGTGGTCGGTCAATGCGGGAGACGAGCTGTTTTTACAAAGGGAATTACAAAGCTCTCTTGATCTCTTTCCTCTTTTTGTGAATGTGTGTTTTTAGCTCCCTATATGTGTCTCCTTTTTTTGCCTCTCTCCTATACAAAAAGACCTCTCCTTATATATATACTAAGTTTGAAGCGGCAAAGCTGAGGCGGCTACCATTCCCAATTCTGCAGAGTCTTCCATGTGAATCTGCTTTATTTACTAAGCTCTCTGCCCTAGACCTGCTTTTGCCGAAAGTGAACCTGTTCTCTTACATCCCATCGCATCAGTTTGACTTTTCACTGCCACATGCATTTGGCGATGATGACCGCCTGGTGAATGTTTCCGGGAGATGGCATGTGTAAAGGGCAATTACCTTCTCGAGGCTTCTGTCGGTGACTAAGTGGTCGGTCTTAATCGTCTGCCGACGGTGTCATTTTGGCCCTGTCTTGGGTTGTCCGAGCTCTTCAAATTACTAACAATAATATGCCCGAACCGAGCCGAATAATTGATGTGGTCGGTTTTATGGAAGTCGTGTTGAAGCACACGACACGGCTGGTCTAACACTGAGGGACTGTGTCTAGACTTCTGCCGAGCTGAGAAGCTTTTAATACTACCTGAATGCCATCTAAGGGAAGATTCCACCCCTGCCCCAGGTTCATACTACTTGATCAACATGCTGATTTCCACTACCAACATTTATCCCCTAGTTCATGGTATCAACGAGCTCGTGAATTGATGGCGAGAACTATCATAAAAATGGTGTGTAGTCATTCTGATGTTATCTTTAGAAAACCCACCAAGAAGATTTACGTATCTTTAAACTAGAAGATTTCTTCTGCTGAGTCTACAACTTTGTCTTGTCTGGTAACTTCATGAGACTCATCTTCTTCCTCTCTTTGCTTGTTCTTCTGAATCTGGATATGAGGAGGTCTTCTCAAGCCCGACCACCCTTGAATCCGGCCATGAGATATATTCAATTGAATCATATGTCTATGTCAACCAAATTACCTAGGTTCATTAAGATTAAGTTCCAATTATGACTACCCCTGCCCAACAGGTATATTCCCATCCTATAAGGAAATCTATTAAAGGGTTATCTACCTTCAAGGAAGATCGTGGGCTATTGAGTCTAAGGTCTTTAAACTTAAAATCCCTATATCTAGTTCATTTTAAGTTTACCTAGTCAATTTTATTAGTTGCCAGTTAATAAAAAGCATTAAGATTAAGACTCAATAAATAAATCTTTTAATTACCCAAACTACAATCTAACCCCTTATAAACCGGTGATATTAGATTTTATCACAACCCTAGATAACTAACTTAGTTACAACACATAGCTAGAGCTGGTAAAAACTTTAAAGTCATAAAGTAAAATTGCTAAAAAGTAATTGTGGAATAATAAATTGGAATAAAATAAAATGCTAAGGTAAAAGGAATTAACTTCTACTATTTACTATTTAGATATCTCCCATAATATAATATATATACTTGTGATAATTTTACCAACCAGCCATATAGGCGGTAACCTGATTAAGTCAAATTAAGTCCAACGAGCCATTAAGGCGGTAACATTTGTCAATAAACCAGCCATAAAGGCGGAACCAAAATAAACCAGCCATAAAGGCTGTAAGAAAATTTAATAACCAACCGACCAATCTGGCGGTATCCTCATTAAGTCAGGTTTAACCAGATTAAAATGAATAACCAACCGACCAATATGGTGGTATCCTCATTAAGTCAGGTTTTAAATAGTTTATATATTATATTTAAGGGAGATTAATCTAAATAGCAATAGTAAAAGAATTACCTTTTTACCCTAGCATGGAGAAGTTACCTCCTCATGGTTGAATAGTAAAACTACAAAAGTTTAAGAAGGTAAATTACTATTACTATTATAGAAGAAAATTATTATTACAAAACGTAATTAAAACTGAAATTTAAAGAAAATTAGAAGAGAACTCCTTATTTATATCAGAGAATTCAGAGAAAATGGTACATCTAAAACTAAAAATTCGAGCTGAATTTATAGGCCTTGGTAAGATGTGCCTGTCGCGCCGCGCAAGGCATGTGCGAGTCGCGACGCGTCACGTGGCGCATTCTGGATCATCGGCTTCAGTTTCTTATCTGACACGTGGCAAGGCGGCTGAAGAGATAAGGTGACACATGGCAAGGCGGTTGGTTCATGTCGGCACCGTTGGATTGATGACAAGTGGCACAACGCACGTTAGCAGATCGCTTGTGATGGTGACACGTGGCACGACGCACGTTAGCAAAGTCAAACTTCTTAGATTCTGTCTTGTGGACCCGGCGCACGTTAGGCGTCGCGACGCCAAGGGTTTGGGCGTCGCGACACGACCAAATTACGAAAATACCCTTTTTGCCAATTTTCACTGTTTTGCTCCAAATCACCTCCAGAATGTCCTGAAACTTTATTTATCTGCAAAATAACACAAAACACATCAAAATATTCACAAAAATCAAGAAACTATACAAAATATTAGGTTAAATGAGTGGGAAATAGTGATAAATTTACCACTCATCACACCCCCAAACCTAACATTTTGCTAGTCATCGAGCAAAACACAAAATAAAATAACATAATAAAATTTAACTAAGCCACTTTCGTATGGATCAAAGTTGCATTTAGCATATGCAACAAGTCTTTAAACCCCTAGGTGTCCCTAGTGGACGAGTTATAGTCTCGTGAGGGTTTACAGCAATGATACCCACAAACATTTTATAAAAGTAAAAAGGTAGTGAAACTAATGCACACAAAAGCAAAAAGACAAGAGAAAAGAGAATAAAGAAGTTAGTGACTAATCAGGTGAAACTTCTACTCCAAATTACTAGTTATTTTGTTTCATTCTAAATTACAGAATAAGTAAATTCTCCAATTATATTTACCATTCTCCATATACACAGCCAACAAAATATTAAACAACTCATTTTTTCCCATAACAGTCATAAGTGCAGAGAGTAATATTTTTGTCCTAAAGTTTTATCAGAATTCACACCTTTTTGTAGCAATGGAATAAATTTTTTGATTTTTCTGATTTTTTCTTTGATTTTTGATTTTATTTTTTATTTATATACAATATCTTCCGTCTATGTAGCGAGCTTTAGGTCGGTGACTCCCAAACCAGTTGGCTTTAGGGCACCAGGTGTTAAAACACCCCTACGGAACTAATTACTCAGACTTCAGATATATATATTTTTGTAGTATCTTTGATCCATGTAATGAGTGTTGGGCCAGTGACTCCTAAACCAGTTGGTTTTAGGGCACTAGGTGTTAAAACACCATTACAGACTTAATAACTCGGATCTTAGACCTTTTTTTTTATTCCATCACTTTTTTGAGATGTTTCCTCCAATTAAACTAGAGCACTGGATATTACAAACTTTTCAATTTTAGCTCATGTCTGTATGTTACCATGTATGTTGATAATATCTACCAATTGAACATATGAAGATCCATTTTAGTCAGTTTTATGGAGAATTTACAAATTAAATAATTCAAAAGGAAATAAACAAAAAATAACTTGTTTCGAAAAATGGGTTTGAAATACGTATCAGGAGTGAGAATTCCTTACACAGCTATTTCTTACCAATTTTACCTTGATTAATCAAATAAAAATGCAAAATATTTTTGTAATTTTTGAAATTTTTTCAATTTTTTTGTATGTTTCGAAAAATTTTGGACTAAAAGTAAAAACACAATACAAAAACAAGATACTATTAACTATTCCCCACCCCAAACCTAAATGAGACATTGTCCCCAATGTCTTAAACAGTAGAAGAAGAGTTTAGAAGATAGTACCTGGTTGGCTGAATTACTACAAGAAAATTAAAAGTTAAGATCCAGATTTATTCGACGCTTCTTACCACGATCATCTTCGGACCATTTTATTTTTGAAAGGATAGGATCAATTTGTGGTTCAAATGCCAAGATTTGGTCAAGCAAATCCTGGGCAGTTCTGGCAGTGAAGAGGAGTTCCTTAAGAGGTTTTGTCACGAATCCATTTCTCCAGGCATCCTCAAGAAACACACAAAGAAAAACATAAAATCCATCAACATTATACAACCCAATTGGTTTCTGGTGTATGTTCAAGTTCGCCCAAGATAGCACTATAAAAATTTCCTCTAATATGCCAAGTCTCCTGGCAAAACAATAAAAGCATCAACACGGTTAATCATTTCTACCAGTCGTTCAGACATACCTGGCACAATTAATTCTTCTCCGTTTGATGGTCCAATAAGATTCGCCTCTGCCAAAGGTTTTGGGATGATTCCCAAAACAGAACTGCCTCTATCATGTACAGCCTTTGAAATGGTCCCCATAAGTCCAAGTTTGCCCCCGCCATATACTAAGTGCATATTCTTTTCAGCCATGACTCGACCCAATTCTTGTGCTGCCTTTATGTATTGTGGATTAGTACCAACACTAGTACCACAAAACACACAGATGTTTTCAACTCGTCTTCTTGAAGTGGCTTCCATTTTTTACTCTGGATGTCTTCAAAGTGCAATGATGAATTGAATTTATAGAACCTGAAAAGGGTGAGTAATAATAGCACTAGTATCTGCCAGATGACAATTATTAGTTAAACAGTAAAATAAATCATGATAGTCAAAAAGGTCCGGATCTTGTCGGAGAAAATAAAAGAAAACAACAAAACAAATCACAATTATTAGGAAAAGACAAAAAGATATAACATGTATAAGAAAAGTAGCGGCTTGATTGACGTCTATGCTTCAGGGACAAGCTTTCCATCTAATTTTCTTATAAATTGGCAAACATTCCCGAGACTTAACTGTTGTCTTTCTTTTTGGAATTGTGTGTGTAATTTGTGAATGGCTATATGAACATATCCATTGGGATGTGTCTCAAGAGTCGAAGATATATCATCTATAGACTCCTTACTCAAGCCATCCCTAATGCATTTAATTTTATCTTCGCGATTATCAGACACCATTCCTAAAGAATGACAACGAGTATTGTAATTCCAACGCGCACATTTGAAACAAACACCCATTTTCTTAGCTCTACGTTTCTTTGCATAGGTGCTTCTTCCAAAATCAGGTAAATAAGAACTACAAGTCTTAGAATACTCACCTGCTAAACGGACTCGTGCTTCGATTACCCAATAAATATCAGTAGGAATACCTTTGATCATCAGTAGTCTCATCCGTTCCAAACGAGCTTTGTAAACTTTCATCAGAGATTTTTGAGGGAGAGAAGGAAATTGCTTGTGAAGATTTGCGAGAATTTCTTCCATCCCGAAATGTCTTAACCTGCAAAAAACACAAAAAATGAAATCACACCAAATCGCAATATATACAAAAATTTCATGGGTTGCCTCCCTGCTAGCGCTAAGTTTAATGTCGTCAGCTAGACATGACTTCTCGAACGTTATGCTGAATATGAAAGTATGACACTTTCTTTTGTCGCTCCAACGGTTCTCCCCAGTAGTGCTTGACACGCTGACTGTTAACCTTGAATGTGTTGTTGGTGTTGCGATTCAGTAACTCAACACTCCATATGGTAAAACCTGAGTGATCACAAATGGACCTGACCACCTTGATTTCAACTTTCCAGGGAAAAGTTTCAGCCTCGAGTTGTACAACAACACATGTTGCCTTGGTTTCAACTGTCTGTGCACTATTTTTAGGTCATGCCATTTCTTGTCTTTCCTTGTACAATTTGGCATTCTCATAAGCTTGTAGGCAAAATTCCTCCAATTCATTGAGTTGGTGAAGTCTTTTCAAACCTGTAGCTTGTGGATCAAGATTCAACTCTTCTTCAGTGCCCAGTACGGCTTGTGTTCAAGCTCAACTGGTAGATGGCATGCTTTCCCAAACACCAATCGATATGGGGACATACCAATGGGTGTCTTGTAAGCTGTACGGTAGGCCCATAATGCATCATCCAATTTTGTAGACCAGTCCCTCCTTGTTGATCCAACGGTTCTCTCCAAGATTCTTTTCATTTCCCTGTTTGAAACTTCAACTTGCCCATTTGATTGTGGATGGTAGGTGATGAGCGGAAAATATATCAATATTTACCGCCCCTTTTACTTAATATTTTGTTTAGTTTCTCGGGTTTGATGAACGTTTTGATATGTTTTTATTTTATTTTGCAGATAAAATAATATCGGGACTCAATGAAATCATTTAGGACGAAATGTGGATCAAATAAGGGCAATTATTGGACTTGATATATTAATTTTGGAGATTGGAAACTTGAAAGGGCGTTTTTGACGAAGTGCAGTTTTGGAAATTCCAGTTTTGCGCATCTGTTGTATTTTGGGCATAACTTCTTACTCAGATATCGGATTGGGCTGATTCAAGTTCCAGATTAAAGAAGACTCAAGATCTACAACTTTGAAAGAGAAAATATTTTCAAATTCTGATGATTTCATGACCGAAATTGATGAACCATCCAGAAGTGTGTGGAGTGTAATTATTAAAAGTCATTATCAATCATTTTCAAAGCAAAAAATTAAATTAATAAATAATTAATAAAATTATCAAATCACCACCAAACAAGATAAGAAATTAGTGGAGCAATAATAATGGATTTGGTGGAGCAATTAGATAAGCAATTAGTGGAGCAATTAATAATTTATTTGGTGGATGATTTGATGGTGGCAAAATTTTGCCTATAAATACCAAGCCATTTCATTTGTAAAATTCATACTTTCTTCTAAGGAATTCCTTAAGAATACTAAGAAGATTGTATCTTGTTTGTTTATTTACAGCTTTCAGTAATTAATTTTCGTTTTCGCACTTTCTTTTCTTTACTTTTCAGTTTTTACTTTCCGCAATTTACTTTTACGCACAGTACTTTTCTTTCTTTAATTTTCAGTTTTTACTTTTTAGTAATTTACTTTCAGCAATTTACTTTCACTTTACAGCAATTTACTTTCAGTAATTTACTTTCAGCATTTAATTTTCAGTATTTAATTTCAGCATTTACTTTCAGCATTTACTTTCAGTATTTAATTTTCAGTATTTTACTTTATGTCTTTTATTATTTAAGTTTTTTTTTACTACCCGTAAATATGTGTCGTAACTAAGCCAGTTATCTGGGGTTGTGATGAAATCAAATATCACCGTTTTATAAGGGTTAGATTATAGCTTGGGTAATATAAAGATTTATTATTGAGTCTTAAACTTAATGCTTTTTCATTAACTGGCCATTAATAAAATTGATCTGGTAAATCTAAAATGAACTAGACATAGGGATTTTAGGTTTCAGCCTTAGACTCAATAGCCCACGATCTTCCTTGAGGATAGATAACCCTTTAATAGATTTCCTTACAGGATAGGAATATACCTGTCAGGCGGGGTAGCCATAATTGGAACTTAATCTTAATGAATCCAGATAATTTGGTTGACATAGACATATGGTTCAATTGGGTTAAACTGGGTATTTGTGTCTGACCATCGACAGAGGCTTACACATAATTTAGTGTTCCAGGTTAATAAATCAATATGTTACCCAACTATAAGATAACCACTTCATCTTTAAAATGATATTGGAAGAAATCACAACCCTGGATAGTTTTTATAAATTTGGATTTTCTCAACCTACTTTTAAGCAATTTTATTTACTTGTTTTAAATTTAGAATCATCGTCATTTCAAATCAATCAATCAAACAACTGTTAGATACTGGTAATCAGTTGGCCCCATAAATTAATAACAAAAAGGTTTTAAGTCCTCGTGGGATCGATATTTTTATACTACTTGAACGATACGTGCGCTTGCGTTATACGTGTGTGTTTACGCCGGTCAAGTTTTTGGCGCCGTTGCCGGGGACTTATTTATCTTTCATTATTAGTTTAGGGGTTAGATTCGTTACTTGTATCTATTTTTCTTTTTACTTATTGTTTTTGTTTTCTTGTGTTTCAGGTTCTCAGACATTTAATGAGACGAACCAGAAGCTTTGAAATCCATCCGCTTGACCCTGAAATTGAAAGAACCATCAGACAGTTGAGAAGGGAAAGGCGAGAAGGCCAAGAAGCTTTAGTCAACATGGAACCTGAACCTTTGAGGTTGCACCACCAATTCCCATTCGAGACAGAACCATTCCGGTGGTTGACAGACTCATTTCCTGTATTGTACTTCCTCCCTTACCAGCAAATGCAGGAGATATCAAAACTTGCATTCAGATGATTCAACAGTCAGTACAATTTGGGGGAATGCAACTGAAGATCCTAACGCCCACATCAGCAACTTCCTGGAAGTTTGCGGCACTTTCAATTACAACCGAGGAGCTGAAGAAGCAATGAGATTGCGGGTTTTTCCATACTCTTTGAAAGACAGAGCAAAGGCTTGGCTACATTCACTACCAGCAGGTTCCATCACAACATGGAACACACTAGGCCACCAAATTCCTTGCAAAATACTTTCCACCAGCCAGAACTGCAAAGTTGAGGAATGACATCACATCCTTTGTACAAGATTCAGAATCCCTCTGCGAAGCTTGGGAAAGATACAAAGATTTGCTCCGGAAATGTCCTCACCATGAGATTCCAAAATGGCTTCAAGTCCAAACTTTCTATAATGGACTTTCTGGATTGATGAGAACCACTATTGATGCTGCTGCTGGAGGAGCTTTGATGTCAAAAGGAGAAGATCAAGCCTGGGACCTAATCGAAGAGATGGCCAATAACAATTCCTTGTGGCCAACAGAAAGGAGCTTGATTCAAAGAATTGCAGGAATTTATGAAGTTGGAGCCAACACAGCAGTTAGTGCCAAACTGGACCAGATATGCAAATTCATGGAGACTCTCAACACTCAAAGCAATATTGGAGCAACAAGTTCAACATATGGAGGAGCACCAGAGCCAACTCAACCTGAAGAAACGGTGAATTATGTCAACAATTTCAACAGACAGGGAAACAATCCATATTCCAACACCTACAACCCAGGGTGGAGGAATCATCCCAATTTTTCATGGAGCAACAATTCTGGACAAAAAACAATCCACCACCTGGATTCCAACAGCAGAACTTTCCACCACCTGGATTCCAACAACAGAACAAAGGCCAGGAGCATGAAAAAAACCAGTAATGCAGAAGTCCTAGCTCAGTTAAAAAATATGAGCTATGTTCCAAACCAATCAGCTTCCATCAAAGCATTGAGAATCAAATGGACAACTGGCCAATGCTCAGAGTTACAGACCGCCAGGTACCCTTCCTAGCAACACAGAGCCAAATCCAAGAACATGGGGAAGGAACAATGTCATGCCATCATGTTAAAAAGCGGTACTGAAATCAACAAAGATGTTGGAGCCAAAACAACTGCTGAGGAAGTTCCAAAAGAAACAAAGCAACAGATGGAGGAAAAAGAAGCAAAGGAAAAAGAACAGATCACTCCACCTCCACCTTTTCCTCAACGTCTTCAGAAGACTAAATTGGACAAGCAATTTTCCCGGTTCCTGGAGATCTTCAAAAAGCTGCATATCAACATTCCATTTGCAGAAGCGTTGGAACAAATGCCCACCTATGCCAAATTCATGAAAGATATTCTTTCACGAAAACGGAGATTGGGAGATTACGAGACAGTAGCATTAACAGAAGAATGCAGTGCCATCATTCAGAGGAAACTTCCCCCGAAGTTGAAAGATCCTGGCAGTTTCACTGTTCCTTGCGTCATAGGAGAACATAACTTTGGTAAGGCTTTGTGTGATTTAGGTGCGAGTGTTAACTTGATGCCTTTTTCTATTTTCAGGAAATTACAGATTGGAGAAACAATGCCAACTTCAGTCTCACTGCAACTTGCTGATAGAACGCTCGTATTTCCAAGAGGCGTAGTTGAGGATGTGCTGGTCAAGGTTGACAAATTCATTTTCCCAGCAGATTTTATTGTCCTTGATATGGAGGAAGACGCAGACGTGCCAATCATCCTTGGGAGACCATTCTTGGCTACAGGTCGAACCATTATTGATGTACAAAAAGGAGAATAACCATGAGGGTACAGGACCAAGAAGTAACATTCAATGTTTTCAAGGCCATGAATTTCCCAGATGATGAAAAGAAGGAGGAATGTTTCAAACTCGATGTGATACACAGTACCATTCAGAACTCCATGCAATGCAAAGTTCTACTGACAAACTTAAAACATGTCAATTGCCTGTGGAGCCTAAAGATAAAGTCTTTTGTACTAAAGGAGCCAATTCTTTCACTACAAGCAACAGAAGAAAAAGTTCCACCAACTCAACGAATTGGAGGAATTTCACAATCAGCCTTTTGAGGATGCCAAATTGTACAAAGAAAAGGGCAAGAAAAGACATGATGAGAAGTTAGTGCGCATACAACTGGAACCAGGGCAGAAGGTATTGTTAAACAAATCAAGGGTGAAATTCTTCCCATGGAAGCCAAAATCACGGTGGTCAGGTCCATTTGTGATCACCAAAGTTTTACCAAATAGAGCCGTTGAGATACATGATCCTGATGCTAACAAAACTTTCAAGGTTAAAAACAAGCGTGTCAAGCACTACTGGGGAGAATCATTTGAGCGACAAAAAGAAAGTGTTACACTTTCAGATCCAGCTTAACGTTCGAGAAGCCAAGTCTGGCTGACGACTTTAAACTTAGCGCTAGCAGGGAGGCAACCCATGCAATTTTTGTATATATTGTGATTGGTGTGTGTTTTATTTTTGTGTGTTTAATTTTTGCAGGATTAGTCATTTCAAAATGGAAGAAGCTCTCGCAAATCTTCGCAAGCAATTTCCTTCTCTCCCTCAAAAATCTCTGATGAAAGTTTACAAAGCTCGTTTGGAACGGATGAGGTTACTGACAATTCACGGTGTTCCTAATGATATTCGTTGGGTAATTGAAGCACGAGTCCGATTGGCAGGTGAGTCTTCTGACTCTTTTATTTCACATCTGCCTGGTTTTGGAAGAAGCACATATGCAAAGAAACGTAGAGCTAAGCAAATGGGTGTTTGTTTCAAATGTGCACGATTTAATTGTAATACTCTCGTTGTCGTTCTTTAGGAATGGTGTCTGATAATCGCGAAGACAAAATTAAATTCATTAGGGATGGCTTGAGTAAGGAGTCTTTAGATGATCTATCTTCGACTCTTGAGACGCATCCCAGTGGATATGTTCATATAGCCATTCGCAAATTACATACACAATTTCTAAAAGAAAGACAACAGTTAAGTCTTGGGAATCTGACTCAAAAAGACCCTGTTTGCCAATTTATAAGAAAATTGGATGGGAAGCTTGTCCCTGACGCATAGACTTCAATCAAGCCGTTACTTTTCTTGTACATATTATATCTCTTTGTCTTTTTCTAATAATTGTGATTTGTTTTGTTGTTTTCTTTTATTTTCTCCGACAGGATCCAGACCTTTTTGACTATCACGATCTTTTTACTATTGTTCTACTAATCGTCCTTTGGAAGATACTTGTGCTATTTTTACTCACCCCTTTCAGGTATTATAAATTCAGCCCGTCATTGCACTTTTGAAGGCATCCAGAGTGAGAAAGAAATACATAAAAAAATGGAAGCCACTTCAAGAAGACGAGTTGAAAACATCTGTGTGTTTTGCGGTAGTAGTGTTGGTACTAAGCCACAATACATAGAAGCAGCACAGGAATTGGGTCGAGTCTTAGCTGCAAGGAATATGCACTTAATATATGGCGGAGGCAATCTTGGACTAATGGGGATCGTTTCAAAGGCTGTACAGGAAGGAGGCAGTCATGTTTTGGGAATCATCCCAAAACCCTTGGCAGAGGCAAATCTTATTGGTTCATCAAACGGAGAGGAACTGATCGTGCCAGGTATGTCTGAACGATTGGTAGAAATGATTAATCGTGCTGATGCTTTTATTGCTTTGCCAGGTGGCTTGGGCACATTGGAGGAAATTTTTATAGTTCTATCTTGGGCGAACCTGAATATACACCAGAAACCACTTGGACTGTTTAATGTTGATGGATTTTATGATTTTCTTTGTGTGTTTCTTGATGATGCTCGGAGAAATGGGTTCGTGTCAAAACCTATGAAAGAACTCTCTCACTCTCTACTGCCAGAACTGCTCCGGATCTAATAGACCAACTCATAGCCTATGAACCACAAGTTGACCCTATCCTTTCAAAGATAAATTGGTCCGAGGACGATCGTGGTAAGAGGCGTCGATTAATCTGGATCTTAACCTTTAATTTCCTGTAGATTTCAGCTAACCAGGTACAACCTTCTTAACTCTCCTTTTACTGTTTAAGACATTGGGGACAATGTCTCATTTAGGTTTGGGGGAGGGAATTAGTTGATCAGTACCTTGTTTTTAGTTTGTGTGTTATTTTTATTTTTAGTCCAAATTTTTCGAAAAATACAAAAAAATTGAAAAATTTTCAAAAATTACAAAATATTATTTGTGGTTTTAATTTGACTAAAGGGTGAAATTGGTAAGAGATAGCTGAGTAAGGAGTTTCCACTCCTGAGACGTATCTCAAACCTATTTCGAAACAAGTTAATTTTTGTTTATTTCATTTTGAATTTTTAATTTGTGAATTCTCCTTAAAACTGACTAAAATGAATCTTCATATGCTTTAGTTAGCAGATATTATCAACATATATAGTAACATACGGACATGAGCTAAAATTGAAAAGTTTGTAATATTCAGTGCTCTAGTTTAATTGGAGGAAGCATCTCAAAAAGCAATGGAGTAAAAAAAAAAAAAAAAAAAAAACAAAAAAAAGTATGAGATCCGAGTTATTAAGTCTGTAAGGGTGTTTTAACACCTAGTGCCCTAAAGCCAACTGGTTTGGGAGTCACTGGCCCAAAGCTCGCTACATGGATCAAGAGACTGCAAAAATATATATATCTGAAGTCTGGGTAATTAAGTCTGTAGGGGTGTCTTAACACCTGGTGCCCTAAAGCCAACTGGTTTGGGAGCCACCGACCCAAAACTCGCTACATAGATGGAAGATATTGTATATAAATAAAAATAGAAAAGTGAAAAATCAAAGAAAAAATCAGAAAATGAGAAAAATTATTCCATTGCTAAAAAAGGTGTTAAATCTGATAGAACTTTAGGACAAAAATATTACTCTCTTATCAACTGCACTTATGACTGTTGTGGGCAAAAATGAGTTGATTAATATTTTGTTGGCTGTGTATATGAAGAATGGTAAAAATAATCGGAGAATTTACTTATTCGGTAATTTAGAATAAAACAAAACAACTAGTAACTTGGAGTAGAAGTTTCACCTGATTAGTCACTATCTTCTTTATTCTCTTTTCACTTGTCTTTTTGCTTTTGTGTGCATTAGTTTTACTACCTTTTTACTTTTGTAAAATGTTTGTGGGTGTCATTGCTGTAAACCCTCACGAGACTACAACTCGTCCACTAGGGACACCTAGGGGTTTAAAGGCTTGTTGCATACGCTAAATGCAACCGTGATCCCTACGAAAGTGGCTTAGTTTAATTTTAATTTTATTTTGTTGTTTTGCTCGAGGACTAGCAAAATGTTAGGTTTGGGGGTGTGATGAGCGGAAAATATATCAATATTTACCGCCCCTTTTACTTAATATTTTGTTTAGTTTCTCGGGTTTGATGAACGTTTTGATATGTTTTATTTATTTTGCAGATAAAATAATATCGGGACTCAATGAAATCATTTAGGATGAAATGTGGATCAAATAAGGGCAATTATTGGACTTGATATATTAATTTTGGAGATTGGAAACTTGAAAGGGCGTTTTTTGACGAAGTGCAGTTTTGGAAATTCCAGTTTTGCGCATCTGTTGTATTTTGGGCATAACTTCTTACTCAGATATCGGATTGGGCTGATTCAAGTTCCAGATTAAAGAAGACTCCAAGATCTACAACTTTGAAAGAGAAAATATTTTCAAATTCTGATGATTTCATGACCGAAATTGATGAACCATCCAGAAGTGTGTGGAGTGTAATTATTAAAAGTCATTATCAATCATTTTCAAAGCAAAATATTAATTAATAAATAATTAATAAAAATTATCAAATCACCACCAAACAAGATAAGAATTAGTGGAGCAATAATGGATTTGGTGGAGCAATTAGATAAGCAATTAGTGGAGCAATTAATAATTTATTTGGTGGATGATTTGATGGTGGCAAAATTTTGCCTATAAATACCAAGCCATTTCATTTGTAAAATTCATACTTTCTTCTAAGGAATTCCTTAAGAATACTAAGAAGATTGTATCTTGTTTGTTTATTTACAGCTTTCAGTAATTAATTTCGTTTTCGCACTTTCTTTTCTTTACTTTTCAGTTTTTACTTTCCGCAATTTACTTTTACGCACAGTACTTTTCTTTCTTTTTTCAGTTTTTACTTTTTAGTAATTTACTTTCACAGCAATTTACTTTCAGCAATTTACTTTCAGCAATTTACTTTCGCAATTAATTTCAGTATTTAATTTCAGCTTTACTTTCACAGCATTTACTTTTCAGTATTTAATTTTCAGTATTTTACTTTATGTCTTTTATTTTATTTAAGTTTTTTTTTACTACCCGTAAATATGTGTCGTAACTAAGCCAGTTATCTGGGTTGTGATGAAATCAAATATCACCGTTTTATAAGGGTTAGATTATAGCTTGGGTAATATAAAGATTTATTTATTGAGTCTTAAACTTAATGCTTTTTCATTAACTGGCCATTAATAAAATTGATCTGGTAAATCTAAAATGAACTAGACATAGGGATTTTAGGTTTCAGCCTTAGACTCAATAGCCCACGATCTTCCTTGAGGATAGATAACCCTTTAATAGATTTCCTTACAGGATAGGAATATACCTGTCAGGCGGGGGTAGCCATAATTGGAACTTAATCTTAATGAATCCAGATAATTTGGTTGACATAGACATATGGTTCAATTGGGTTAAACTGGGTATTTGTGTCTGACCATCGACAGAGGCTTACACATAATTTAGTGTTCCAGGTTAATAAATCAATATGTTACCCAACTATAAGATAACCACTTCATCTTTAAAATGATATTGGAAGAAATCACAACCCTGGATAGTTTTTATAAATTTGGATTTTTCTCAACCTACTTTTAAGCAATTTTATTTATTTACTTGTTTTAAATTTAGAATCATCGTCATTTCAAATCAATCAATCAAACAACCTGTTAGATACTGGTAATCAGTTGGCCCCATAAATTAATAACAAAAGGTTTTAAGTCCTCGTGGGATCGATATTTTTATACTACTTGAACGATACGTGCGCTTGCGTTATACGTGTGTGTTTACGCCGGTCAGTAGCTGTGGCAACCTTGTGAGTAACTCTGTATTTGGGATAGGGTGCATCAAAATCTTTGTAGCAGGAAAATGTGTGCCACCATCACTGTAATTGCCCGAGGGTTCCGAAGCCAGTGAAAAATATTCTTTTTCAATAATTTGATCACCACTTTTGAATAATTGGATGGTAGTGCAAATTGCTTTCAACCCATTTTTGAGACGGGTCTATAGCAACCAAGATGAAGGTTTTCGAATGATGAAAAACAAAAGGTCCCATGAAATCAATTCCCCACACATCGAATATCTCCATTTCTAGAATATTTTGCAACGGTCCTTCATTTCTCCTCGAAATATTCCCCATTCTCTGACCTTGTCACATTGAAGAACAATAAGTGAGCATCTTTAAAAAGAGTGGGCCAGAACACCTGATTGAGGACTTTAGCTGCAGTTTTATTCCCGCTGAAGTGTCCGCAGTATGGTGATGAATGACAGTGCTGCAAAACACTGTTGACCTCCTCCTGTGGAAACATCGTCTCAGTAGTTGATCAGCACATCGTTTGAACATGTACGGCTCATCCCAAACATAATGTCTGACTTCTTTGAAGAATTTCTTCCTTTGCTGAGTTGTCCATTCCAATGGCCATTTTCCTGACACTATGTAGTTGATATAGTCAGCATACCAAATGACTTTCTGCTGTTTTATGGCAAATAGCTGTTCATCTGGAAAAGTTTCTTTGATTGACAATTCTTTGCCAGCTATTTCTCCATTCTCGAGCCTCGATAGATGATCTGCCATTTGGTTTTCTGTTCCTTTCCTATCTATGATCTCCACATCGAATTCTTGCAGAAGAAGTATCCAACGGATCAATCTGGGTTTTGGCATCTTTCTTCGCGATCAGGTATTTGATTGTTGAATGATCTGTGTAGACCACCATTTTGGGACCCAACAGATAAGAGCGGGATTTGTCAAAAGCGAACACAACTGCAAGCAACTCCTTTTCAGTGGTTGTGTAGTTGAGTTGAGCTTCATTCAAAGTTCTGCTGAAGTAGTAAATGGTGTGGAAAATCTTTGCTTTGCGTTGTCCCAAAACTGCACCTACAGCAAAATCACTAGCATCACACATTACCTCAAATGGAAGGGTCCAATCTGGTGCTACTATGATGGGGGCAGAGACCAGCTTCTGTTTTAAGATCTCAAAAGCTTCATGGCATTCTTTGGTGAAGTTGAAAGACACATCATTTTCCAGAAGATTGCAAAGAGGTTTTGCAATTTTGGAAAAGTCTTTGATAAATCTCCTGTAAAAACCTGCATGTCCAAGAAAACTTCGAATTCCTTTGAATGATGTTGGTGGAGGTAGTTTTTCAATTGTCTCTATCTTTGCTTTGTCTACCTCAATCCCCTTTTATGAAATCCGGTGTCCAAGAACAATGCCTTCCTGCACCATAAAGTGGCATTTCTCCCAGTTGAGTACCAGGTTTATATCTTCACACCTTGTAACACATGTTCCAGATTTTACAAACAATGGTCAAAAGAGTCTCCAAACAACGAAAAGTCATCCATGAAAACCTCCATACTCTGCTCCGGCATGTCTGAGAATATGGCCATCATGCAACGCTGAAATGTGTCAGGTGATGAGTGGTAAAACTATCACTATTTCCCACTCATTTAACTTAATATTTTGTATAGTTTCTTGAGTTTTGTGAATATTTTGATGTGTTTTGTGTTATTTTGTAGATAAATAAAGTTTCAGGACATTCTGGAGGTGATTTGGAGCAAAACTGTGAAATTTGGTGAAATTTGGCAAAAATGGTATTTTGGTAATTTTGGGCGTCTCGACACCGAAACCCTTGGCATCCCGACCTCTAACGTGCACCGGAGACTGCTAATATGCGCCAGGTCAACAAGTCAAAGTTTCCAAGTTTGACTTTGTTAACGTGCACAATGCCACGTGTCATCATCACAAGCAATCTGCTAACGTGCACGGCATGCCACGTGTCAAAAATTCAACGAGCCATTTTTTTTAGCCACCATGCCACGTGTCGAAAATTCAGCGATCCAAAAAAAAAAATCAGAAAAATAATAATAAAGAATTGAATTTTTTTGCCTATAAATTGAGTTTGATTTCTTAAGTTTCAAATGTACCTCATCCTCTGAAATCCTTATAAATAAATTGAGAGTTCTCTTCTTTAGTTTCTTTTATTCAGTTTTATTTACGTTTGTAGTATTAATTATCTTCTATAAATAGTAGTTTTCATTCATCCATGAGGAGATAACTTCTCCATGCTGAGGTAAAAAGGTAATTCTTTTACTTTTGCTATTTAGATTAATCTCCCTTAAAATATAATATATAAACTATTTAAAACCTGAATTAATAAAGGATACCGCCATTCCGGACGGTTGGTTATTCAATTTAATTGGTTAAACCTGACTTAATGAGGATACCGCCATACTGGACGGTTGGTTTAAGTTTATATTATGTTCCGCCTTATGGCTTGTATATTTAATTTGATTTAATCAGGATACCTCCATTCCGGACGGTTGATTTAAAATATCACAAGATTATATATATTATTTTATGGGAGATATCTAAATAGTGAATAATAGAAGTTAATTCCTTTTACCTTAGCATTTCTTTCTATTACTTTTCAGTAATTTCATTTTATGTCTTTTAAGTTTATATCAGCTTTAGCTATGTGTTGTAACTAAATTAAATCTAGGGTTGTGATAAAATATAATATCACCGGTTTTAAAAAGGATTAGATTATAGTTGGGTAATTAAAGAGTTATTGTTGAGTCATAATCTTAATGCCTTTTTATTAACTGATCACTAATAAAATTGAATAGATAAACCTAAAATGAACTAGACATAGGGACTTTAAGTTTAAAGACCTATACTCAACAACCCACGATCTTCTTTAAGGATAGATAAACCTTTAATAGATTTCCTTACTGGATAGGAATATACCTGTGGGCGGGGGTAATCATAATTGGACTTCAAACTTAATGAATCTAGGTAATTTAATTGACATAGACATATGATTCAATTGGGTTAAACTAGGTATTTGCGTCTGACCATCGACAGATGCTTTCGCATAATTTCGAGTTCCAGTTAGTAAACTGATTTATTACACAAACATAAAATAATCACTTCATCTTTTAAAAGATATTAGAATGATTTACAACCCTAGATCTTTGAGTCTTTTATTTTCCTTAGTATTTTCTTTTGTCGTTTTATCTTTTTATTTATTTAGCAAATCTACAAACCAAATTAATCAAGCAATCAATTCCCTTCTCCCTCAATTAAATATTTGTAAATAAATAGTATCAACAATTAATAACAATAGTAGGAATTAAGTCCTCGTGGGATCGATATTTTTATACTACTTGAACGATACGTGCGCTTGCGTTATACGTGTGTGTTTACGCCAGTCAAGTTTTTGGCGCCGTTGCCAGAGACTTATTTTTCTTGAGTTGTTAATTTTGAAGCTATCCAATTTACTTGTATCTAATTTTCTTTATTTTTATCTATAATTTTTATTTCTTTCTTTTGTTTTCAGGTGGTTAAAAAATGGAACATTTTGAAAGATTCGAGCTTTACTAGAAAAAGACACACCCCAAATCGAGGACAACAGTCTAGTTTTCTGAGGCCATGTTGTCCAGCCAAACAATTATCACTGGAATTCAGAACCAAGCTACTACCTTTGCTCATCAGAATGAAATGGGGAGATGTGTAATATGTGATGGTAACCACCCAAGCGATCAATGTATTTACCTTTCTGAGTGCAGAATTATTGGAATCATTCAAGGTACGAAGAATCATCACATTTTCCATCTTATCCACCATCTACCTACAATCTTCATCAGAACCAGAACCATCAGAGAAAAAAGCAGTTGAATGACATGCTCAAAGATTTGTTCGAGGAACGGGAAAGCTCAATTTGATGCATAAATTCAGAGTCAAGCGGCGTTTATACAAAGAATGATAGATCAAGTTAGACAATTAATAGAGAACCTGAATCACATATCTCACGGAGCAAATTCAAATACTACTGAAGAAGCCTTTCAATATCATGAGATTCATCATGACATCATAACAGAGGACGAGGCTGAGAAGTATCAAGAATCAGAGGTATCAGTTCAGGAGCCTGCACCAACAAAGTCTCAATTTGATTTTTATTATTCTGACTCTGACGAGGACAAAGAAGCTGAGCTGTTTGTACCAACTGCACTAATAAGGAAGGGTGAAACTTTCCATCCTCAGAATGCAGATCTTGGAGATTCCATTGCACAAATGTTTGAAGAAGATCTACCTGAGCCCGTCAGATCAGAGGATGAAGACCTAAAATCTGACATTTCTTTTCATCCTCATGTTGACAATTTTGAAGCATGTATTTCACAGATGACATATGAAAAGCTGAATATGGAAATTTTCAAATACATCTGTGAAGAAAAGGTGGAGCAAGAAGCAGAGCATATAGAGGAGCAACTATCAGACCAAATTGAAAATCCAGAGCATTCAGGAGAAACATCGATGTATTAGGGAGTGCAAATCAAAGATATCAACCAGAAGCTTGACAGAATGGAACTTCCATTCCAAGTCAAGCATCATATAAGACCTCCTGATATTCTTTTTTTCTTTTCAGGAATCATTGGAGCAACAAAAGTTAAAAAGGTGGTACAAGCACTGAATGAGACAAAATTCTTTTTACCACCTTACCGTTGGAAGAGACCCTTCAAAAGCAACGCTCATGGGAATGTCTTTAATATGACATCCAAAACGACGCTGAAACCTCCTTGACAGATAGAAATCAGTCACGTCTGGCTGAAGACGAAAAATTTAGCGCTAGCAGGGAGGCAACCCATGCAATTTGTTGTAATTTTTATTTTTATATTTTATGTATACATGTTGTAGAGTTTTTAATTTTGTGTGTTATTTTTTGTAGGGAAAAGCACAAACGGAGCATTTTAAGACAGACTGAATGGTGTTTGGCAATCAGAAAGAAGATAGCTAATTCATTTGCGATGGCTGAGTAGGGAATGAATTCTTGAGACACATCCTAATGAATTTATACTAAAGGAGTGGCGTATTGTGTACATAATTCTGTTGCCTTAATTATTACTTTAATTTGCTTTTCTGTTGAAATTATCTTTATTTTCGTAGACAGGATCCAGACTTTTTAACCTTTCACAATTTCTTTTTGTTGTTTAGCTAACAAGTTTCCTTTGGAAGATACTAGTGCTATTATTACTCACCTGTTTCAGGTACTATAAATTCAACCCGTCATTGCACCTTTCGAGGCATCCTGAGTTGAGAAAGAAATACATAAAAAAAATGGAAGCCACTTCGAGAAGACGAGTTGAAAACATCTCTGTGTTTTGCGGTAGTAGTGTTGGTATTAAGCCACAATACGTTGAAGCAGCACAAAAATTGGGTCGAGTCTTAGCTGTAAGAAATATGCACTTAATATATGGTGGGGGCAATCTTGGACTTATGGGGATCATTTCAAAAGCTGTACAGGAAGAAGGCAGTCATGTTTTAGGAATCATTCCAAAACCCTTGGCGGAGGCAAATCTTATTGAATCATCAAACGGAGAGGAACTGATCGTTTCAGGTATGTCTGAACGATTGGTAGAAATGATTAACGGTGTTGATGCTTTTATCGCTTTGCTAGGTGGCTTGGGCACATTGGAGGAAATTTTTATAGTTTTATCTTGGGCGAACCTGAACATACACCAGAAACTAATTGGGCTGTTAAACGTTGATGGATTTTATGATTTTCTTTGTGTGTTTCTTGATGATGCCCGGAGAAAAGGGTTCGTGTCAAAACCTATGAAAGAACTACTCTTCACTGCCAGAACTGCTCCGGATCTAATTGACCAACTCTTAGCCTATGAACACAAGTTGACCCTATCCTTTCAAAGATAAATTGGTCCGAGGACGATCGTGGTAAGAGGCGTGTGGTAATCTGATCTTAACCTTTAATTTCCTGTAGAATTTCAGCTAACCAGGTATTATCTTCTCAACTCTTCTTCTACTATTTAGGGAGTAGATGATGGTGTGGGTCTTCCTTCACTCACTACCTTTATATAAGGAAAAGATGTGAAGGCTGATGAGTGGTATTATATCACTTATTCCCACTCATTTGACCTAATATTTTGTATAGTTTCTTGAGTTTTGTGAACGTTTTGATGTATTTCGTGTTATTTTGCAGATAAATAAAGTTTGGAAAGCATTGGAGGCAATTTGGGGCAAAAATGGACAAAAATGCGTCAACAGGGATATTTTGGTCTTAATCGCGTCGCGACGCCAAGCTTTCAGCGTCGCGACGTCTAAAATGCGCCGAACAGTGCTAACGTGCGCCGGGTCCACAAATAAGAATCTGAGAAAAGGTTGACTTTGCTAAAATGCGCCGTGCCACGTGTCACCATCACAGCCGATCTGCTAACATGCGCCGTGCCACGTGTCAGCATCCTACGATGCCGACAGTTGATCATCGCCACATCGTCGCCATGTCACCGCCATGTCATCAGCCACGTCAGCAAGTCAACAAGTCAAAATTGACACGTGTCGTGCCACATCATCATTAGCCAATCAGGAAGTGACACGTGTCGCAATTTTATGGTGCCGACAGTCTCTTCCCACGTGTCGCCACGTCGTCGCCAATAATTGAGTATCTAATCCTTACCTGACACGTGGCGGATAAGAATCTCAGCGACCAATCAGAAGCCGCCACATGTCACAATAATTGAAGCCCAACCACTCTGCCACGTGTCACCTTATCAGCTTATCCAGAATCTTCAAACCGGCGAACCAGAGCGTGCCACGTCGACAAATGGCGTAGCGACGCTGAGGACCTGGCGTCGCGACGCTGGATCCTACCGAGGCCTATAAATTGAGCTCGAGATTTCAGAATTCAGTGCACCTTCCTCTCTCTTAAATTTTTCTAAAGAGAGAGTTTCTCTCTCTAGATTCTTTAGTTTTTAGTTTTTTTTTTTATTTTGTTTTTAGTTTTGTAAATAATTTTAATTACGTTTTGTAATAATAGTAATTTCATTTTTACTTTTTACTTTTACAGTTTTTACTATTTACCATGAGGAGGTAACTTCCCCAGCTAGGGTGAAAGGTAATTCTTTTACTGTTACTATTTAGATTAATCTCCCTTAAAAATAATATATACACTATTTAAAATATTGACTTAAAAATGATACCGCCAGATTGGTCGGTTGGTAATTCATTTTAATCTGTTTTAAACCTGACTAATAAAGGATACCGCCAGATTGGTCGGTTGGTAATTTAATTTTGATTCTGCCATTATGGCTGGTTGGACTTAATTTGACTTAATCAGGTTACCGCCTATATGGCTGGTTGGAGAAAGAATCACAAGTTTATATATTATTTTATGGGAGATATCTAAATTAGTAGTAGTAAAAGTAATTCCTTTTACCTTAGCATTTTATTTTATTTTACTTTTCAGTTTTACTTTATGTCTTTTACTTTTCAGTATTTTTACTTTATGTCTTTTACTTTTAAGTTGTTACTAGCCCTAGTTATGCGTTAGTTATCTGGGGGGTTGTGATGAATTCTAATATCACCGGTTTATAAGGGGTTACTTTATAGTTTGGGTAATTTAAAGGTTTACTTATTAAGTCTTAAGCTTAATGCTTCTTGTTGTCTGATCACCAATAAGATTGATGTGGTAAATCTAAAATGAACTAGACATGGGGATTTTAGGTTTCAGCCTTAGACTTAATAGCCCACGATCTTCCTTGAGGATAGATAACCCTTAATAGATTTCCTTACAGGATAGGAATATACTGTCGGGCGGGGGGGGGTAGCCATAATTGGAAATTAAACTTAATGAATCCAGATAATTTGGTTGACATAGACATATGGTTCAATTGGGTTAAACTGGGTATTTGCGTCTGACCATCGACAGAGGCTTTTGCATAATTTAGTGTTCCAGGTTAGTAAACTGATTTATTACACAAACATAAAATAACCACTTCATCTTTTAAATGATATTAGAATGATTCACGACCCTAGATCTTTGTGTCTTTGTTATTTTCCTTAGCATTTTATTTTGTCTTTTATTTATTTATTATTAAAACCACATTCAACCAATCAAACAATCATTCTCTTCTCCATTTAATTAGATATTTGTAAATAAATAGATTCAACAATTAATAACAACAGTAGGAATTAAGTCCTCGTGGATCGATATTTTTAAACTACTTGAACGATACGTACGCTTGCGTTATACGTGTGTGTTTACGCGGGCGGTCAAGTTTTTGGCGCTGTTGCCGGGGACTTATATTTCTTGAGTTGTTAATTTTGAAGCTATCCAATTTACTTGTATCTAATTTATTTATCTTTATTTTGTAATTTTTATTTCTTCTGTTTTCAGGTGATAAAAAAATGGAACACTACTGGGAGATTGAAAGATTACGAGCTTTACAAGAAGATACACCCTGGGAGCAACAGTCCGGTTTTCTGAGGCCTGTTGTCCAGCCCAATGATTATCACTGGATGCCAGAACCAAGCAATACCACATTTGCTCAACAGAACGAAATGGGGAGATGTGTAATATGTGATGGTAACCACCCGAGCGATCAATGTATATACCTTTCAAAGTAGCAGAATTTTCATAATCATTCAAAGTATGAAAAACCATCACATTTTCCATCGTATCCACCATCCATATGCGATTTTCATCAACAAATAGAACCATCAGAGGAAGATCAGTTGTTAAACATGCTCAAAGATATGTTCGAGTTGGATGCAATGCTTGAAACAAGCCAGAATCAATTGGAAAGTATTCAGAGACAATCAGAATTCATTTAGAGGATGACAGATCAAATGAGACAATTCACAGAAAACCAGGACTACATACCTCAGGAACCAGTTTCAGATGACACTGATGAAGCCTTCAAATACCAATTATTTCACAATGACACTTCAACAGAGGAGGAGGCTGAGCAGTATCAACAACCAGAGGTATCAGTTCAGGAGCCCGAACCGGCAAAGTCTCGATTTGATTTTTCTTATTCTGACTCTGATGATGATGAAACTGAGCTGTTTGTACCAACTACATCAACACTTGAGGATGAAATTATGTATCCTCAAAACGAAGATCTTGGAGATTCCATTGCACAAATGTTTGAAGAAAATCTATCTGAACCATCCATTCTAGTCATATCAGAGGATGAAGACCTAAAATCTGACATTTCTTTTCATCCTCAGGTTGACAATTTTGAAACATGTATTTCACAGATGACAGATGAAGAGCTGAATATGGAAATTTTAAAATACATATGTGAAGAAAAGGTGGAACAAGAAGCAGAGCAAATGGACGAGCAAATGTCTGACCTTATTAAAGATCCAGAGCATTCAGGAGAAACATCGCTGTATTGGGGCGTACAATTTAAAAATATCGCCCAGAAGCTTGACAGAATGGAACTTCCATTCAAGTCAAGCACCATACGAGACCTCCTGATTTTCTTTCTTTCTTTGCAGGAACCACTGGAGCAACAAGGAGCAAAAAGGTGGCACGAGCACTAAATGAGACAAAACTCTTTTTACCACTTTACCGTTGGAAGAGACCCTTCAAAAGCAACGCACATGGGAATGTCTTTAATAGGACATCCAAAACGACGCTGAAACCTCCTTAACAGATGAATTTCAGTCACGTCTGGCTGAAGACGAAAAAATTAGCGCTAGCAGGGAGGCAACCCATGCAATTTGTTGTAATTTCTGTTTTCATATTTTGTATACATATTGTGGAGTTTTTAATTTTGTGTGTTATTTTTGTAGGGAAAAGCACAAACGAAGTATTTAAGACAGAAGGAATGGTGTTTGGCAATCAAAGATGAGAAACAATTCATTAGCGATGGATGAATAAAGAATTACTTCTTGAGACGCATCCTAATGGATTTTTATACCAAACGAGTGGCGTATTGCATACACAATTCCGTTACCTTAATTATTACTTTGATTCGCTTTTCTGTTGTAATTATCTTTATTTTCGTAGACAGGATCCAGACTTTTTGACCTTTCACGATTTCTTTTGTTGTTTAGCTAACAATCGTCCTCTGGAAGATATTAGTGCTATTATTACTCACCCTTTTTCAGGTACTATAAATTCAGCCCGTCATTACACTTTTGAAGGCATCCTGATTTGAAAAAGAAATACATAAAAAAATGGAAGCCACTTCAAGAAGACGAGTTGAAAACATCTGTGTGTTTTGCGGTACTAGTGTTGGTACTAAACCACAATACGTAGAAACAGCACAGGAATTGGGTCGAGTCTTAGCAGCAAGGAATATGCACTTAATATATGGCGGAGGCAATCTCGGACTTATGGGGATCGTTTCAAATGCTGTACAGGAAGGAGGCAGTAACGTTTTGGGAATCATCCCAAAACCCTTGGCAGAGGCAAATCTTATTGGATCATCAAACGGAGAGGAACTGATCGTGCCAGGTATGTCTGAACGACTGGTAGAAATGATTAATCGTGCTGATGCTTTTATCGCTTTGCCAGGTGGCTTGGGTACATTGGAGGAAATATTTATAGTATTATCTTGGGCAAACCTGAACATACACCAGAAACCTCTTGGACTGCTCAACATTGATGGATTTTATGATTTTCTTTGTGTGTTTCTTGATGATGCTCAGAGAAATGGGTTTGTGTCAAAACCTATGAAAGAACTCCTTTTCACTGCCAGAATTGCTCCGGATCTAATAGACCAACTCATAGCCTATGAACCACAAGTTGACCCTATCCTTTCAAAGATAAATTGGTCCGAGGACGATCGTGGTAAGAGGCGTCGAATTAATCTGGATCTTAACCTTTAATTTCCTGTAGATTTTCAGCTAAGCAGGTACGACCTTCTTAACTCTCCTTTTACTGTTTAAGACATTGGGGACAATGTCTCATTTAGGTTTGGGGGAGAGAATTAGTTGATTAGTACCTTGTATTAATTTTTACTTTTTTTTTTTTTTAGTTATGTGTTGTTCCTATTTTTAGTTCAAAATTTTTCGAAAAATACAAAAAAATTTGAAAAATTTTCAAAAAATTAAAAAAATGTTTTGCGTTTTTGTGTTTTTATTTTGACTAAAAATGTGAAATTGGCAAATGATAGCTTAGTAAGGAGTTTCCACTCCTGAGACGTATCTCAAACCTATTTCAAAACAAGTTAATTTTTGTTTATTTCATTTTGAATTATTTAATTTGTGAATTCTCCTTAAAACGGACTAAAATGGATCTTCATATGCTCAGTTGGTAGGTATTATCAACATACATGGAAACATACGGACATGAGCTAAAGTTGAAAAGTTTGTAATATTCAGTGCTCTAGTTTAATTGGAGGAAGCATCTCAAAAGCAGTGGAGTAAAAAAAAAAAAAAAAAAAACTTCTGAGATCCGAGTTATTAAGTCTGTAAGGGTGTTTTAACACCTAGTGCCCTAAAACCAACTGGTTGGGAGTCACTGGCCCAAAACTCGCTACATGGATCAAAGATGCTGCAAAAATATATATATCTGAAGTCTGAGTAATTAAGTCCGTAGGGGTGTCTTAACACCTGGTGCCCTAAAGCCAACTGGTTTGGGAGCCACCGACCCAACACTCGTTACATAGATGTAAGATATTGTATATAAATAAAAAAATAGAGAAAAATCAAAGAAAAAATCAGAAAATGAGAAAAATTATTCCATTGCTACAAAAAGGTGTGAAATCTGATAGAACTTTAGGACAAAAATATTACTCTCTTATCAACTGCACTTATGATTGTTGTGGGCAAAAATGAGTTGATTAATATTTTGTTGGCTGTGTATATGGAGAATGGTAAAAACAATCGGAGAATTTACTTATTCAATAATTTAAAATAAAACAAAACAACTAGTAACTTGGAGTAGAAGTTTCACCTGATTAGTCACTAACATCTTTATTCTCTTTTCGCTTGTCTTTTTGCTTTTGTGTGCATTAGTTTTAATACCTGTTTACTTTTGTAAAATGTTTGTGGGTATCATTACTGTAAGCCCTCACGAGACTACAACTCGTCCACTAGGGACACCTAGGGGTTTAAAGGCTTGTTGCATACGCTAAATGCAATCGTGATCCCTACGAAAGTGGCTTAGTTAATTTTATGTTCATGTTATTTTATTTTTTGTTTTGCTCGAGGACTAGCAAAATGTTAGGTTTGGGGGTGTGATGAGTGGTATTTATATCACTTATTCCCACTCATTTGACCTAATATTTTGTATAGTTTCTTGAGTTTTATGAACATTTTGATGTATTTCGTGTTATTTTGCAGATAAATAAAGTTTGGAAAGCATTGGAGGTAATTTGGGGCAAAAATGGACAAAAATGCGTCAACAGTGATATTTTGGTCTTAATCGCGTCGCAACGCCAAGCTTTCAACGTAGCGACGTCTAAAATGCGCTGAACAGTGCTAACGTGCGCCGGGTCCGCAAATCAGAATCTGAGAAAAGGTTGACTTTGCTAAAATGTGCTGTGCCACGTGTCACCATCACAGCCGATCTGCTAACATGCGCCGTGCCACGTGTCAACATCCTACGGTGCCGACGGTCATCATCGCCACGTCGTCGCCACATCACCGCCATGTCATCAGCCACGTCAGCAAGTCAACAAGTCAAAATTGCCACGTGTCGTGCCACATCATCATCAGCCAATCAGGAAGTGACACGTGTCGCAATTCTATAGTGCCGACAGTCTCTTTCCCACGTGTCGCCACGTCGTCGCCACGTCACCGCCACGTCATCGCCACGTCAGCATCAATAATTGAATATCTAATCCTTACCTGACACGTGGCGGATAAGAATCTCAGCGACCAATCAGAAGCCGCCACGTGTCACAATAATTGAAGCCCAACCACTCTGCCACGTGTCACCTTATCAGCTTATCCAGAATCTTCAAACCGGCGAACCAGAGCGTGCCACGTCGACAAATCTGGCGTAGCGACGCTGAGGACCTGGCGTCGCGACGCTGAGGACCTGGCGTCGCGACGCTGGATCCTACCGAGGCCTATAAATTGAGCTCGAGATTTCAGAATTCAGTGCACATTCCTCTCTCTTAAATTCTTTCTAAAGAGAGAGTTTCTCTCTCTAGATTCTTTAGTTTTTAGTTTTTTTTTTATTTTTAGTTTTTAGTTTTGTAAATAATTTTAATTACGTTTTGTAATAATAGTAATTTAATTTTTACTTTTTACTTTTTACAGTTTTTACTATTTACCATGAGGAGGTAACTTCCCCAGCTAGGGTGAAAGGTAATTCTGTTACTGTTACTATTTAGATTAATCTCCCTTAAAAATAATATATTCACTATTTAAAATATTGACTTAAAAATGATACCGCCAGATTGGTCGGTTGGTAATTTAATTTTGATTCTGCCTTTATGGCTGGTTGGACTTAATTTGACTTAATCAGGTTACCGCCTATATGACTGGTTGGAGAAAGAATCACAAGTTTATATATGATTTTATGGGAGATATCTAAATTAGTAGTAGTAAAAGTAATTCCTTTTACCTTAGCATTTTATTTTATTTTACTTTTCAGTTTTACTTTATGTCTTTTACTTTTCAGTATTTTTACTTTATGTCTTTTACTTTTAAGTTGTTACTATCCCTAGTTATGCGTTAGTTATCTGGGGTTTTGATGAATTCTAATATCACCGGTTTATAAGGGGTTACTTTATAGTTTGGGTAATTTAAAGGTTTACTTATTAAGTCTTAAGCTTAATGCTTCTTGTTGTCTGATCACCAATAAGATTGATGTGGTAAATCTAAAATGAACTAGACATAGGGATTTTAGGTTTCAGCCTTAGACTTAATAGCCCACGATCTTCCTTGAGGATAGATAACCCTTTAATAGAGTTCCTTACAGGATAGGAATATACCTGTCGGGCGGGGGTAGCCATAATTGGAACTTAAACTTAATGAATCCAGATAATTTGGTTGACATAGACATATGGTTCAATTGGGTTAAACTGGGTATTTGCGTCTGACCATCGACAGAGGCTTTTGCATAATTTAGTGTTCCAGGTTAGTAAACTGATTTATTACACAAACATAAAATAACCACTTCATCTTTTAAATGATATTAGAATGATTCACGACCCTAGATCTTTGTGTCTTTTGTTATTTTCCTTAGCATTTTATTTTGTCTTTTTATTTATTTATTTTATAAAACCACATTCAACCAATCAAACAATCATTCTCTTCTCCATTTAATTAGATATTTGTAAATAAATAGATTCAAAAATTAATAACAACAGTAGGAATTAAGTCCTCGTGGGATCGATATTTTTATACTACTTGAACGATACGTGCGCTTGCGTTATACGTGTGTGTTTACGCCGGTCAAAGGCACCTAGATAATCATTCACCCGTAGCTCATTGTGATAGACTAATTTGGAGGACTCGTTGTTTATTCCTGACACCAAGCGATAAGAGCCTAAGAGGCTTGGGTACTTAAGAGAGCCTCGCTCCACCCTCCCTCTAGGGAATCTACGACGGGAAATCTAACTTAGTTTATGTGTTGTTTTTATTTTTAGTCCAAAATTTTTCGAAAAATACAAAAAAATTGAAAAATTTTCAAAAAGTACAAAAAAATATTTTGCGTTCTTTTATTTTGACTAAGAAGGTAAAATTGGTAAGAGATAGCTGAGTAAGGAGTTTCCACTCCTGAGACGTATCTCAAACCATTTTTGAAACAAGTTAATTTTTGTTTATTTCCTTTTGGAATATTTAATTTGTAAATTCTCCATAAAACTGACTAAAATGGATCTTCATATGCTCAGTTGGCAGGTATTATCAACATGCATAGTAACATACAGACATAAGTTAAAAATTGAAAAGTTTGTAATATCCAAAATTGAAAAGTTTGTAATATCCAGTGCTCTAGTTCATTTGGAGGAAGCATCTCAAAAAAGTGATGGAATAAAAAAAAATTACATCTGAGATCCGAGTTATTAAGTCTGTAAGGGTGTTTTAGAAGCAAAGTGTGCCTCACGCTTCTTGCCCTTTAGAAGCTCTTTCTCTGCTTCACGCAGAGTGGACATCAACTCTCAAAGAGTCTGGTCTTGGTTCAACATGTTGTAGTTCATGATGAACCCATTCTAAGTGTCGGAGAGAGACTGTAAGATCAAATCTATTGAAGTCTCAGCCTCAAAGACGATGCCCATTTGTCCAAGCTGCTCAATGTCAGCAATCATCTGTGAAACATGGTGTTCAACAGACGTACCCCCTACCATTCGAGCGCGGAAGAGCTTCTTCTGCAATTAATATCTCTGCGATCTAAGATTAGATCGGTGAAGATCATGCAACTTCTCCATCATCTCATAGGGATCCAATCCCTTGTTTTGGCGACGGAATTACGGAGTCATAGCAGCAAGCATGACCTACTGAGCAGTCGAGTTGTCATCGTTATGAGTCTTCCAAAGCTCTAGCTCTAACAACTGATCAGATTGGGGCTTAGGCCCAAGAGGTCTCTCTATGGTATAGAGTAACTTCTCGGATCCCAGGACGATCCTGAGATTCATGTCCCAATCTTGAAAGTTTGTCCCATTAAAGACATTATCGCCCATGATAATATCCCTAATGCTTAACTTCCTTGTCATCTTAACCGTAATAGTCCAACTATTCGATTAATGATGTATTGGGTACAGTCCAACTGTTACAAGAATAATAATAATATATTAGTCCAACTAATAAAATAATTGACGAAATAATTTGAAAGCACGTAAAGCTAAGTATTTGAACGAAATTACAAATTCAATACTAGCCTCTTACTATTTTTCGGCGAGCCTCTAATCCTCTGTTGAGTACTCTGGAAACCCAGTTTCCTAGTGGGCTAGGATCTCGTTAAATAACACACAACCTTGACTTTGGCCAACAAGCTGTATGATATTTAACTAGGTAGATCTCTAAGATCAATTGGATCTCATCCAATTCCTAAATCTGGTAGGTGGACCTCCAAGTCCGAAACATATATACAATATATATGCCAATATATCCAATATATTTTCCTAACCTTTTTCCTCTGAATCAACTAAGCTTTGGCTTTGGCACAACAAGCTTAATGATTCCAGTTAAGCGGGACTCATTGACTTTGGAAAGCTTCGTAATTGATGTCGATGGACAAGAAGTGATCTTGAATTTGGCCAACAAATCACAACTTGGACAAGACACACGATATGCAACAAAGCCTTCATGATTCAAACATATCTGCGATGGACAAAGGTCTTGACTTTGGCTAATAAACCAGTGCCAATCTTGGATCTTGAGTAAGAATCACTCAATGGAAGGAAAAACACTTAATATGTTTTGAGGGTTTTTTGCATAAATTGGCAACCAATTTATTATCTTTGTTAGGTCTCATCATACACCCTTAAGCATGCATTCTAAAAGCATAATAAGGCGCGAAAATAAATTAATAACGATATGCAGATGGATATCTCACAGATTGTTCCTTGAACAAATCACTCCATTTCCTCTCCCCGGCTAGCACTATTCTTACTTCTACCCAATTACATAATACAATTAAAGAAACCTCATTAACAATGAGGGGAATTAGGTTAGAAGAGAATTATAAAGAATCAAGAGAGATAAGGCTGGACACGCAGGTCCAATTTAATAAATTCTAAATTTACAACAATTTCAAAAATTGCACTTCCCTTCTAATATCCATCCGATATACGTTATTCATTCAACACATCCATGTATTCACACAAAGCATGTTATTCAATCAATCTAATCCAATTAATTAATCTTGAATGAAGTGATCATCCAATGTTCAAACAATGATTTGATTTGCGCGAGTCCAACTCGTTTGTGAATAAGTACTCGAAGTACGAATTCTTGAATTATATCGAACTACAATTTAAATCTAATTTAATTCGTATTCAATACTAATTCTTTATTTAATTCCAAATTAAATAAATACACTTTTAATGCGCTTTAACGACTTAGATTCCAAATCTAATCTTAATGGGTCTCAAAGCCCAATTAACATCCAATGTTGTTTAATTAAAGTCCAATTGGCTTTCAATTGATTTCATAAGGCATGGGCTTTGGTCAATATGGGTCAAACCCAAATACCAAGGCCCAATAAAGGAATCACCTTATTTACCAAGAAACCAATTTCGGCCTATTAGGCCCAATTAAACATTTAAAGCCCATTTGTTATATTTGGACTTAATGAAATGATTTAGGCCCAATTTGGATCCAATCCAATTTGACCTAAATCAACTTGGCCCAACCAAGCCCATTAGGCCCAAATACAACATTTAAAGCCCAATTCTAAATTAAGCCCAACTAATTAAATTTTAATATTCCAAATTTCAAAATTCAATTAATTAAAGTGCTAAGTCATGATTAACCATTTAAATTAACATTTCCAAAATACTAATCTAATCCATTAATCATGCTATTCATCATCAACACATGTCCAACATTATTGAATCAAAAAATCATCCCATTTCATGCTTTGAAGCTCACGGCATTGTTGGGTATATTAATTCGATTTCGTTTTCAATCCGATTGAATTACAAATCAACATTTCTCAAGTCTTTCAACTCATCCAATGATCAAAAGAACAAAAAATACCATGACATTAGGGCATCTCAAACTCTCGGCCAAGCCTAAATTTGGGCAACAAATTGATCCAATCAACTTTTCATAAAATTGATCATACATAACTCCAAGTCATTCATATACAAGCATGCTCAAACAAACAATTTGGTTAAATAATGCTGAAATCCAATTTACCCAAATTTTACCCTAAATTTAATTTCATGCTTATTAAGGCTCATGATACCATTGTTGGTCTCTAAGATTCATCCAAGATCATATAAGCAATGAAAATTAAAGTGAATACATAAAGAAGTATGGCAGAATCATACTTACAATGAACGAATTTAGGATGCGTCAAATTCAAAAAATTCTTCCTTGAAGGTCACGGCCAAGCTCCAATATTTGTTGAAGATGAACTTTGATCTTTAAGCTCCAAGCTTCAATGGTGATTCCAAGCTCCAAGGTTGGTTTCCCTATCACCTTTGATGATCCTTTGATGTGCTAGCAACTTAGGAAACTTGCAACAAATTTCCTTCTTTTCTTCCTCCTTGTTCGGCCAAAGAGAGAAAAATTGGAGAGTGTATTTTCTTTGAGAAAACCGTGAGGGAGAGAGAGAGAATGGGTGAATTTTGAATTTTGAATTTCAAAAATCAAAAGAAATATATACCAAATGTTTGGTATTAGTCTTTCAATCATTACACACAAAGTGTGTTTTACAAGTCATCATCATGCCTTCACCAAAACCCATCACCAAAAAGTAACTTAAAATGACAAGTGATGTGACAAGTGATGTGATATGTGATATGATATGTGGGCCCCACTTGATTCAAAATCCTAGTGGGCCTGCGACACATCCCGGGCTTGGGTTTACTAATTCCGAATTAACGAATTTTTCCATCGCGACGTAATTAAATCAAATTTAATAAAATAATTATGCCAAGCAAAATTACTATTCACGTCGCTTGCGAATTAATTCTAAATTAACTCGTTTGCCCAAATTAAAATATAATTTTAATTCCGCGTCGAAATCTAATTTCGTTTAATATATCGAATATATTATTTTATCGATTAATTCCAAATTAATCGTTCTCTCTCTTTAAATAGTATTTTATCCTAGATAAAATCTCTCCGTAATTAATCTCAGATTAATTATGCTTGAATCATACGTCATCGGTGAATCTTCGAGAAGCGACCCAAGATATCCCTGGATATGTTGGCAGTAAATCCGGTCGTCGGACTATCTGAACACGTATGTACCTCGTACTACGTTTTTACCTATTTGCGAGATATGGTTGGCTTCTAGCAAAGCATCGTGCCTACCCAATTCTCCATAAATATTCTTAATGGAATATATAATCTTTGTCAGGCGTAGTATACATAGTATTGCATATTACGATCCAGTATCGGATGTCACATGCTAGGCCTGGGCCAGGAATAGTGTTTGCCCCGTACGAAGCATATATCGGATTACTAGCAACTAGTCTCTTTAATCGGGTAATCATGACCTAGTCATATTATCCCGATGGTTGCAACACATTAGAGCACCAGTTATGTATCCCTGTGTGATCATCATCTCCATATGACTGAAGTGATACTTTCGTCTTGACATCACATCCAATACACTACGATTCTCAATAAACCCAGAAGAGGCGTACACAGAACCCGTTAAAGTCCTGGACAACCAAAACCAAAGCGTATTGATTATCACAAGTACTAGCGATACAAGTCTCAAGTTAAGACCAAATACACCTACCCTGATGCGGATTCCCATAGACACATAGTCATACTACCAATGTGCTTCCGCGGGGTCTATCCAGAGCGAAGTTGTTTCCGTACCATCGGTAAACACACCTCCTATCACACTTGCATAAGTATCCAATACGTAAATATATGAGAACTATGATGTTACGCTTCCATAACACGCACAAGTGCAATACTAGTCTATTCCGCATTATCGATGTCCAGTCTCGATAATACTACGACTATGAATGTTTAATGATTAAACCGTTATGGATTGATACTGTCTCATATCTTATCAATCCGGAATTAATCATAAGGACTTTTACCATTTATTTTTCCAAGTAAATAAATTAAAAAATGATAAAAGGTAATTTCCATTGTCACATAATTAATTTGTACAAAAATCACAATGTCTTTTACAAATAGTGACGCTATGGGTCATAATTGTCTAACATCCCAGGTCAGCCCTAAAAGCACTTGAACAGTTCGTGGGAAGCCCGAACAGTGACCAACTCACTGTTTGGGCAGCCGTTACCCGGTAACGCCGTTTTTGCCATTTTCGTGTATTTTCACTCCGAAATAGTTTCCGGTAATTATTTTCTGGGAAAATTAAAATAAACCAATTTATTCTAATTACTCAATAAATGAAAACTAAATTTTTATCCAAAAATCAGATTTTTTTCTATTTACCGTAAGACCCCAAAATTTACATTTATTATTTTAGTCCTAATTTGTCAAATATACATTTAAGTGATTCCAAATCACTACCAAAATAATTTATTAATGTCTTATACATGAAAATACAAATTATAACTCAATCTAATTTTTCTTGCAATTGTCGAGAGATCCCAACAACTTTCTAGATTTTGTATTTTATTCCAAATTTGTTCAAAACAACATTAGATGACAGTTAATCAACACCAAATTAAATGTACATCATATATACATCATTATACAATACATATATGAAAATCCCTAATTTTGGTTTAGGTTAAGAATCCTAATTTCTCAAATTAGTCCAATTAATAAAATAACCAAAATTAACCAAATTCAACACTTTAATTTAATCTCTACAACACCAAACAAGTCTCACCACTTTGAAACAACTCAAGAAAAATTTTAGGTTATCAATGAGTGACCTAACAACTCTAGAATGGCAACAAGATCATCAAATGATCAAAAGTCTGCTAATACACCATTTATAACCATACTTTGTTAAACGCACATGCATACATCTTTCATTCATGCTTCCAACCATCATAACACAAACACAAGAGAGTAGAAAAACATGAGAACAAGATATGTTATAGCCAAGAACAAAATATATAACTTTTCTTCTAATAGGAAGTTGAAAAATACTTACTAAAATTCAAGTTTTTCCTGGGTTAACTTTTTGGCTTCGAACTTTTTCTCTCAACTCTCTTTGTTTATATTTTGGAGGCTTGAACTTGTGAAGCAAAATGAAAAACAAAACCATTAAATACTAGGTGATGTGGCCGAAATTTGCATAAAAAAATGTAGAAGATATTTTACATTTTTAACATGTAAAGAAGCAAATTTCAAATTGATAATCTTTTCTTTAAATGTAAAAGTCTACATTAAACACTTTAATCATTCCAAAAAATAAATATCAACTTAGATATTTTATATTTTTAATTACTTTAATTATTTAATAATTAAATAATTATTTAAATATAAATATCTAAATATATGTATTATATTTACTTTAAATAATCCAAATACATATATTAATGATATATGTCAAATATCATAATTTGACAATTAATTAATGTTATTTAATAAAATCAAGTATTAAATATAAATATACATTAATTAGGAAATGATCAAAAGGCCCATATGCATGTATCTTTCATTTAATCGGTAAACAATTTATAAAAAATCAATATTATTCATAAAAGTTGCCCTAGTGCTCTACGAGTATATTTCATTAGTGAGACTCTCTAAGTTCAGGTATATCCTTCACGAAATCCAATTTCGTGTCCACAATTTACCCACTCGTAAAATATGATGACCACGGATAAACTCGCTAAACTATACAGGTCGAGGTCATCGCATACGTATAATCCATCCGTCACAGGTATTCGAATTATTCCAGAGATATAAATATTAACGTAAAATCTCTATAAGTATATTCTCGTCGACGATTCTATTAGCAATATTATAATAATACTTAACTCACTTCTACAATGTACCACAGATCCATGGATTTAACGGATTGCTAATCCCATAATGAATACCTATGCTCTATACACAGAACTGACGAATCCTATCTTGATACACAGAGGATATCCTGAGGATCAATCCACAGCCAAAGAAAAGGCGGAGGTCTGATTTAAATAGGTCGGTGATGTGACTGTCATCAAAGTGTAGAGGATACCCCATATATCCACAGTGGTATCTCAAGTCAAAGAATCATTATTCTTCTCAACCCGAGAAGATTCTTATTGACGTTGGTGTACCATCTATTAAGAATCTTCGGTGATTCGTTTAGTGTTTATTCGATATAAACACCTACATGTCTATACGAGTCTCCCAAGACTCATGGTTCATAGGGATAAACTATCAGACCAAGTCCGATATACGACATGTACTAGTCTCAGCAGATTTTACTAACCAACCCGTGTTAGTAAATATTGATCAAGAACTTTGTTGGGCTTATGTGTTGGCAAATTCCATAATAAATTGTGTTACATTGAGTTATAATAAGTCTTGAAGTGGTTGGGTGTGTTGCTGACTTGGCAAATAGTTTTATCAGAGCAGCGTTCGTGGCATGTTCATTTATTTGTTTGAGCGTAAGTCGTTAGTGGCACATTCGAGTGTTCATTCGAACATTTGTCGTTAGTGGCACGTTCTTATCGTCGTTCAAACTAAAGCTTCCAGAAACCAATCATTCGAGGCACGTTCTCATCTCGGTCAAACGACCATTTCCAGTGGCATCACATTCGAGTAGTGTTCGTAGTTTCGTTTGAACATATTTTTGTAAAATCCTTTCATTCGTGGAGCGTTCTTTGAGCGTTCGAACGCCAGTCGCATCTTTTCCAAACCTTTAAAGATCTCTCACCCTTGAAGACTCAATCTTACATGTCTTCTTTCATGTGAGTGATTTTATTGTTTCATCACCATCTACCATTCATATACAACCTGACCAATATTAAAAGCCTTCTGAGATTGAAGGTTGAGATTTTCATTCGAAGCTCTGTGGTGTAGCTAAGCAGATTCAATTCACTGAGACTTCAGATGGTCTGAAGAAAGTTGTTTGGTGCAGGCTTGGGGAGTTCATTGGGTAATTATAGTTGTGGGAATAGAGTCGGCAAAGTTGGTCTTTTCACTATCTCTGTAAGTTTCTCTCATTTAGTGGATTTAGGTGGTAGCCTATACCCGAAATGGTTTTTTACTCGCACGAGTTTTCCACTTCGTAAATAAATCCACTTGTTAATTTTCATTTTCTGCAGTTTATTATTTATGATTGATGTTTCACTTTATTTAACTAGCTAAATTTGAGGTTCATTGATATCTTATTGTAGAATCTCTAGCAGAAACGTATTTTGGATAGAGTAGTAATTTTTTTATTTCCGCACATTACACATATTCCCCCCATAGGTGTATAGGGTCATAACGTTTATATTTTTCAATTGGTATCAGAGTCTGACCTTGGTCCTTGACCCATCTTAAATGGATAGAAGTTAACTTTTGAATTGTCCCACGTTCTTTGATGGGACATAATATTTTCATTGGAAAGTTCGCATGAGAGCTTTTCTTAAATCTTTAGACGAGAAAGTGTGGATGTCGGTGGAGTATGGGTTGAAACCTCATGTGGTCACTGTCAATAGGGTTTCTTCTCCAAAAGATAAACTTTCCTGGTCCAAGGAAGAGTTTGATGAATGTAATAGGAATAACAAAGCTATCAAAGCCCTACATGCCGCTATTTGTAACTCTGAGTTTAGAAGGGTTTCAATGTGTGAAGTGGCCAAAGATGCTTGGGATATCCTGGAAACTGTTCATGAGGGCACATTGTCCGTTAAGAACAACAAACTTCAAGATCTGGCTACAAGGTTTGAAATGTCTCCCATAATGGAGGATGAAACTTTCGATGAATTTTATGCTGAAATAAATGACATAGTTAATTTTAGTTTTAACTTAGATGAAACTATCCCCGCTAATCGTGTCATTAGAAAAAAATTCTTAGATCACTCCCTGAGAAATGTTTGCCCAAGATTACCGCTATAGAGGAGAGCATAGATGTAGACAAGTTGAAGTTAGATGATCTTGTGGGTAATCTTCAAGTTTACGAGAGTAAACTCCCAGGGATTAGAAAGTCTAAAAATATTACCATGAAATCTATGAAAGTTGAAAATTACGCTATATATAATTATGACAAAGACACATCGGATATAGATATAGCCATGAGTGTCAAGGATTTAGACACATTCGTGCTGAATGCCTTTCTTTCTTAAAGTTGAAAGGAAAGAAGGTCATAGTTGTGTCTCTATCTGATGATGAAGACGGAGATGAGGAAGATTCTGATGACTCTGGATTAGAAAGAAACTTCACTCATATAGTATTTATCTACGAAGTGAGTGATCATGAGAGATGTGGAGTTGTCAATGAACCTATGGACGGATCAGAGTGCTCTGAACTGAGTTACTCTGAGAATGAGGAGGATATCCATACAGCTTTCACTGAGCTATTCAATGAGAGTTTGAGCATCAAAAAAATAAATACCGAAATCGCTAAACAACTTAGAGAGACTGAACTAGTAAGAAATGAGGCTCAAATCAAGCTTGAGAAAAGTCTGATAGTTGTTGCTGATCTCAAGGAAAGAAATAAGGGATTAAAAGGCATGATCGAGTCATTAGAAAAAGATCTTGAACAGACTCGATCACAGTTGTCTGCATTCTCATGTGGCTCTCAAAAGATTGATCATATAATAGGCCTAGGTGTGCCATCTGGTCATAAAAGAGGTTTAGGTTTTGTTAAGTTCAATTAGAAGAGTGTATCTACCTCCAAAATCGTCTTTGTCCCTACTGAATATTCTACTGATAAGTGAGAGATTAGCCTTGTTGACTAAGAACTCAGGATCCAATAAAAATCCTAAACAAACGTGAGTAAGAAAGGAGGAGTGCTATGTTGCACACATAACCCTCAAGGCTAGGGACAACCAAATGTGGTACTTTGATAGCGGTTGCTCCAGACACATGTGTGGAGATAAATCTATGTTTGTTTCTCTCGAAGAAACCATGACTGAGAATGTGACTTTTGGTGATGGGGAAGAGCACCAATTATGGAAAAATGTAGAGCCTTGTCTGGTCTCCCCATCCTTGATGATGTCTTATATGTCAAAGAGCTAAGTGTTAATCTTCTGAGTGTTAGTCATTTTTTTGATATTGGCCTAGAGGTTTGCTTTGAGAGGAAAACATGTTCCGTGTATAATGCTAAAGGTGAGTGTGTTGTTACTGGTCTTAGAACTACTAATATCAGCTATAAGATTTTTGTTGGTCATTTTACTGTGTGTAATGCTGTTAGTATAGATGAGATTGACATGTGGCATCAAAGGTTAGGACACATCAATTATCATGACTTATATAAAGTGTCCAAACGGAATCTCGTTATTGGTCTTCCTAAATTAGGAAAGAATGACAACTTTGTGTGTGGACCTTGTCAGTTATGAGAGCAGAATAGAGTTAAGCATACTCGAGTTTCTCACATATTTACCAAAAGGCCATTAGAACTTCTTCATATAGATCTTATGGGGCCTTCCAAGACCGAAAGTTTAGGAGGCAAAAATTATATCCCAGTCGTGGTAGATGACTCTCTAGATACACTTGGGTAGATCTTCTTAGGGAAAAATTTGAAGCTGCTAAAATCTTTCAGGTCCTGTGCAAAAGATTAATGACTGAGAAAGACTTGAATATTACTATTATTAGGACTGAACATGGTCGTGAGTTTCAAAATTCCAATCTAAGATCTTTTTATGCCAACAATGGCATAAAGCAGGAGTTCTCTGCTCATATCACTCTACAGAAGAATGGAGTTATTGAGAGGAAAAACAAAGTTATTCAGGAAATGGCTCGTGTCATGATTCACAACAAATGAATCGCCTTACACTTTTGGGGAGAAGCCGTGTGCACAACTTGTCACATTATCAATGTGGTATTTCTTAGATCCGGAACTAACAAGACTCCTTATGAAATATATAAGGGTAAGAAATCTACAGTCAAATACTTCAGGGTGTTTAGTAGTACTTGCTACATTCTGAGAGAAGGAATAGATTATGATGAGACGTTTGCCCCAATGGCCAGTTTAGAATCTATTCGTATTCTTCTAACAGTAGCATGTAGTATGAGATTCAAATTGTATTAGATGGATGTCAAAAGTTCCTTCTTGAATGACATTCTATAAGAAGAAGTACATGTAGAGCAGCCCAAAGGATTTATGGATATTGATTATCCTGACTCTGTCTACAATTTGAAGAAAGCCCTCTATGGTCTCAAACAAGCTCCTAGAGCTTGGCATGATAGACTCACCTCATATCTCTTATTTCATGGTTACTCTCGAGGGGGAGTTGACAGAAGTATGTTTATTCGAAAGGTCAATGGCATAATTACCATTGCTTAAGTATATGTCGATGATATTATTTTCAGTTCACCTCTGTGATTGTCTTGCACGTGAGTTTGCCGATGCTATAACACAAGAGTTTGAGATGAGCATGATAGGAGAGCTAATTATTTTCTTGGGCTCCAAGTTAAGCAACTTGGAAATAACATGTTTGTCTCTCAATCCAAGTATGTTAGGAATCTTGTCAAACTATTCGGATTGGAAGGTAAGAAACACACTAGAACTCCCATGAGTACTAGTTTGAAGTTTACTAGTGATTTATCGGGCACCAGTGTGGATCATACACTATACAGAAGTATGATAAGTAGTTTGTTATACTTAACAGCAATCAGATCTGACATTTTTTTAGTGTGGGAGTTTGTGCTCGATTTCAGCCAAATCCTAAGGAATCTCATTTGAGTGCTGTCAAAGTATCATTCGTTATGTTCACGGCACTATCGTGTATGGATTAATGTATATTGAGAACTCCAATACTGTCTTAGCTGGTTACTCTGATGTTGAATGGGCCGGTTGCGCAGAAGATTGGAAGAGCGTCACTAATGGATGATTTTATATGGGTACAAATCTTGTAGCCTCGATGAGCAAGAAGCAGAATGTCGTATCATTATCCACGACCGAAGTGAAATACATGGTAGTTGGGATTTGTTGCACTCAATTGCTTTGGATGAAGCAAATATTGATTGATTATGGGATTCCCCAAGACACTATGATTGTATTTTGTGACATTCTAATGCTATAAACATCTCCAAAAATCCTTTTCAACATTCTCGCACTAAACACATTGACATTTGTCATCATTTCATTCATGAACTGGTTGAAACTAAGGTCGTTTCTCTTGAATATCTTCCCACCGAAAACCAACTCACTGACCTCTTTACCAAACCACTTGATAATATTCTATTTGAATTCCTTCGGTCAGCCATAGGGATATATATTTCTCAGTTTCTCTATGTCATCTTGGGTGTGTGTGAGTGCGTGGGTTTCTTATGTTTAGTTATTATTTTATTTTTCTTTCTTCTATTTCATATCATTTGCAATGTTTTTTCTTTTCTCTGTATGTTGTCATTATTGAGTTTATCATTTTTTTTAAAAAAAAAACCTTCACTAAAACACCTCTTGTCTGTCCATCTCTTGTGATCCCAGTCTAGCTGGTTGGTGTGTTTCATTTTTTCCAATCATATGACTTGGTGTGCCTCTGTGGTGTCTATTATCTCTTAGTATGACTCATGCTTGATATATATCACACACTATTTTTATATATGAAACTTGATCGCGTGTATGGTGTCTTGGATTGGCAACCTGTAACTCTCTTTGCTATGACCTCTATTTGGTATGAATTTTGACTAGTCGACCAGTGTGCCCACTCTTCAATTATTCTATTTTAAAAAAAACAAAAAAAAAACATACAAAAAAATCTATTTGCGGCTCATGTAAAAGCAACAAAAGATAAAGGAAAAACCATTCACTCGAAAGAGGTATTTGCTCATGAGCTCGTGTTTTAAAGGGGGGTCCATTGCAAAATATATCTTGGTCCTAGTGGCGTTGGGTTTGACTACCATTTTGTGAGTTCTGCAAGTTCTTGAGTTCAGACTTCATGTTTGTGCTTAATTCATCCCACAAATTTTAGATCTTAAGTTTCATCTTATTGTGCATATTTTCTTCACTCAAACCCCAGCTATATTAATTTGTTAATATCCATCTCATGCATGTCATGTTTGGCTTGTGTGGGTGTTGTGTTCCCCCATTTTTTCTATTCTTTGGCCTCATTGAATGGTGTATGGTGCTTGAGTTGTGTTTGGGTGCTTGTCTGTCTGTTTTCGTTCGTGTACCATTTTTATCCCATTCGAATGTTTATATCCATAACCTTTTCGTTCGTGTAACATTTTTCCTACGTTTGAACATTTTCATCCAGACTCTTTTCATTCGTGTACCATTTTTTCTATCGTTCGAACGCCTCTTTGCCAAGGCCTTGCGTTCGTTAAGCGTTCGAATGTCGTTCGAATATTTTCTGGGTATTTAATTTTGTGTGTTTTGTGCGTTTGCACGTTTCTTTCTCTTTTCTCCTTCGTGGCTCCTCTCATTCCTTCTCCATCATCTTCCTTACAAGTCAGATCTAGTGATGTGTGGCACTCCTCTACCAATTTTCGGCCTACTCTCCTCCTCCACGGTAAGATTTCATCTTCTTTCTCACCTTTTAGTTTGTCTTCTCACTTCTAGGGTTTTTCCCCTTTCGTTTTTGCCTTCCATCTCCTGTTGTAGGCTTAAGTTTCTTTGTGTTTTTGTGTGTGTCTTGTTTTCTTCTTCTCTTTTATGGAGATGCATGTTTCTATGTGGAATTTTTCTCGTTCTATTGACATCGTGTTCGAACGCCTAAAAACGTTGTTCGAATGCCCTATGCTTGTTAACCGGATTTGGGGCCTGCTTCTCTCCGGTTTCATTGGTCCCTCTGCCTCCCTGGTCAAGAGTTTTATGCCAACATGGATTGGTTTCCCCTACATCATTTTCCGTGTTTATTCGCGGACATCATTTGGATATTGACATATCGGTCTTATCTTGAGTCCTTGTCATCCCTAAAGTTCCATATCCTCGGTACCCTTGGAGGCCCAGTCAAGGTCCTTCGAATCAGCTTATTCTTGATGTTACTTATGGCTACCATCGTCTCTTCACTGGTGGCACTATAGTCATTGCTACCCTATTACCATCCTATCGGTTGCTTAATCGGATTGTGTGACATAATTTGTGGCCCAAATCTCATGTCAACACGCAACCCCTCTCCAGGATTGTGTTTCTTTATGCCATTGAGCAAGGCCTGTCAATTGATATTCTTGATGTGATTCTATGTGAGACGACTCACATTCGCACCAGATATTATGATGCACATACTCTTCCTTATGGGTGCCTTATCTGACGGATCATCTCATTATTGGTTCCTGATTTTATGCATGATGTACCGCACCCTCTCTTGAAGTCGATTAGGCGTCAAACTGTGTCCTCTGGTGCCATACATCTTTCATCGTATGCTCATGAGCCTGGTTCCTCTCCTCCGGCTGCCGACCTAGTTTTCTGCTCATACTGCACCTCCTACCTCAGTTGCTGCCTCCTCCTCTTCTTCTGGTGTTCCCACTGATTTCTCTAAGAAGATGTTGGAGACCCAAACGTCTATCGTGGCTTAGCTCTAACTGCATTCAGGAAGTTTATCTGAGATCTGTACTTCTGTTCGTCGCTTGGAGTCTCAATTTGACCGATAATATGAGGATATTCATCGTGACTCTGACGACGAGAGTCTTTCTGACAGTTCAGAGTCAGCCTCGTAGCCTCGCTTCGGTCTTCTCCTTCATTGTCCTCCATTTTTATTTCGTGTCAAAATGTGGGAGATTTTGTTTAAGGGGAATTATTAGATTTAGGGGGAGTTCATTTATTTATGGATCTTTGTTGTAGCTTGATGTGATGTACTTATCTTTCTTTAATTTTATGTTGAGAACTATTGCAAACTATTGCTATAACTTAACGAACTTGCTCTATTTTGAATGAAATTGGTTAATGATTTTTCTTGACTGTTTGCTTTCGGATATTGCTTCTTCCTATTTACTCACATATTCTTATCCTTTGAATTTCCCTTTATTTTTCACAGGTTTTTCTGTTTGAGTGTGTTTCAGTTGGTAGAAATTCAGTTGGATGTCTTCAGCTTTTTAAGACTTAGGACTAGATCGAGTCTTATTGTAACATGTTTGTGTCTTTATGGTGGACACTGACTATTGTTGGGTTCTTATTATTTTTAGTACTTGTATTAGGTTGTTTTGTCACGGAATGCCAAATGGAGATTTTGTTGGGTTTACGTGTTGGCAAATTCCGTAACAAACTGTGTTACATTGAGTTGTAATGAGTCTTGAAGTGCTTGGGTGTGTTGCTGACTTGGCAGATAGTTTTATCAGAGCAGCGTTCGTGGTACGTTCGTTTATTTGTTCGAACGCAAGTCGTTAGTGGCACGTTCGACTGTTCATTAGAACGTTTGTCGTTAGTGGCACGTTCTTATCGTCGTTCGAACCAAAGCTTCCAGAGACCAATCATTCGAGGCACGTTCTTATCTCATTCGAACGACCCTTTTCCAGTGGCTTCACGTTAGAGTATCGTTCGTAGTGTCATTCGAACACATTTTGCAAAATCCTTAGTGTTCGTGGCGCGTTCTTTGAGCGTCCGAACGCCAGTCGCATCTTTTATTTTTCTGATGCATTTCTAAAGGTATTTTTCCTTTTAGAAAACCCTACCTATAAAAGCAAACACTCATCCTCTTTACAGGTGTGGAAAACATTGCCCTAAACATTTCTTGCTTTGAGTTTTCCAAACCTTTGAAGATCTCTCACCCTTGAAGACTCAATCTTACATGTCTTCTTCCTTGTGAGTGATTTTATTGTTTCATCACCGTCTACCCTCCATATACAACCGGGCCAATATTCTAAGCTTTCTGAGATTGAAGGTTGAGATTGTCATTTGAAGCTCTGTGGCGTAGCTAAGCAGATTCAGTTCACTGAGACTTCAGATGGTCTGAAGAAAGTTGTTTGGTGCAGACTTAGGGAGTTCCTTGGGTAATTACAGTTGTGGGAATAGAGTCGGCAAAGTTGGTCTTTTCACTATCTCTGTAAGTTTCTCTCATATAGTGGATTTGGGTGGTAGCCTATATCCGGAGTAATTTTTTACTCGCACTAGTTTTCCACTTCGTAAACAAATCTACTTGACCCTTTTCATTTTCTGCAGTTTATTATTTATGATTGATGTTTCACTTTATTTGACTAGCTAAATTTGAGGTTCATTGATATCTTATTGTAGGATCTCTAGTCGAAATATGTTTTAGATACAATAGTAATTTTTTATTTCCGCACATTACTTCTATTCTCCCCATAGGTATATAGGGTCAGAACGTTTATATTTTTCAAACTTTATTTTAGAATATAAACTTATAGTGACACTTCCCAATGTCATTTACAAACTACGTTGTAACTGCGCACTACGTTATAAATCATGTGGTCTTTGTCTAATATTATACATATCTCTAAACGATTTAGTTTTAATCTAATGAATTAGATCGAATATAGATAATAAAAGACAAGAAGTGCAACCATAAATAAGTAATATTATGGAAAAATGTATTGCTTGTATTCATGAATCATACATAAATGCGATCCGGATTGGCGCTTCGAGCACCAACCCTAACACCTAAACTGTATTTTAACAGTTCATTAATTTACTAATGTCCAATAATATATCATTTTATGCTTTTTAGCAGAGTAACACAGGTGAGGTGCAGTCATTTCCAGAGTTTTTTCCGAGTGATGCACTACAATAAAAAGAAAAAATGGATCAATGAAGAAGCCTACGCTGCTACGTATGTTTAAGTGTTTAAAATAAAATAAATATTATTTTAAATTGATTTTTTTTGTTTTCAAATTCGAACATCAACTCAATTTTTTGAAAATAAAATGAAATGGTGCAGATCCAGCATCAAACTCAGGAGACAAGGTCCCACCCTATACCAGATGAGGAGTTATCACAGTTGGTTTTCAATTACCAGACAGCGTATAACGTCGGCCTTGGCACTCGTAAGAATCTGATGTCATCTGGAAGCATTATTGTTTCTTCTCATACTGACTCAGGACTTCGAGAGCAGCTAGCCACCACTCAGAACATGTTGGAAAAGACCGAAGACAAGCTGAAGAAGACTCAATAGACGCTATCAAGGGTCAAGTTGGGTCACGAAAGGAAGATGAAGGAGTTCGACCAACAGATAAGGGCTTTCTGGGAGATGTTGGAGGCCTCACTCGGCCAGAGTGCATCGGGCTCGAGCGCCCCCATCACAGCAACAATAAATTTTATTTTCATAATTTTATTTTCATTTAAATAAAATTCACAACACAGTTTTAATAGACTATGTATTTATTTTATTTAATAAATTTTCATTATAATAATAAATTAATTATTAGAATAAAAATAATTGTACTATTATTCAGTAATTTTTTATATTTTTAAAATATTAAATTGAAATTTCGGAGCAAAAGTATGTAAAAAATAAATTTGTTACACTTTTAGCGTAATATTTATTTTCTAATAGTGTATTTATTTTATTGTCGACAATATTCGACGCTAAAATGTTACTCTTAGTGTCGAAAATTTCGTCGCCAAATATGTACTTTATCATCGCAAAATACACTTTTCGTCGAAAAAATTTGGACGCAAGGATGGATGTAGCGTCGAAATTATATATTTCAACGCTAATTATCTTTCTCGTCCATATTTTGGCGTCGAATTTATTCGAAAAATTACTTTTAGCGTCCAATTTTGGAATTTGAGCGTCCTTGTATTTCGACTCTAAAGACCTTATTTTTTGTAGTGACTATTTGTGATGTATAAAAGGACATGGTTTGGTAGAAGATTAATTAGATTTGAGTTGGAATAATTAAGTTGAATTTTTTACAAAATTTAAAAGTGAAGAAGGTTTATTCAACTTCAATCGTCTATGCTTTGATTGCTAACTACATATTTAGCTAAAAGAAGTTTTTATTGTCGAAAATATTGAAGCTAAAAGAACATATTTTGACATTAAAGGATAATAGCGTCGAATATTTTCTATGTAAATTTTTGACACTATTACGTGGATAAGAAAGACTATTAGCGTCTAAACTATACTTTCGACGATAAAATCCAACATTCTGTGTCAGACTTTTTTCAACGCTAAAATTAAGACCTTTAGCTTCGAAATATTTTTCGATTATAAAGAATGTATTGGCGAGTAATATTTTTATGCCTGTAGACAATGAATTTCGCCTTCGGCCTACAATTGAGAATTTGTATTTTAGATGCTCTAACGATCCTCCAAAATAAAAGTAAACAGAGCGTAGAGTAGCTACCAACCTGTGTGGTGGACACTGTAGGTACTTTGACGCTCAAGTCAGTGATGATGATTTACGAACAGAGGAAAGAGCAAGGCTAAAAGTTACCTTGATTTTCATAGTTTGATTGTTTGTGGGGGTAGTAGGCTTGTGTTTAGGGAGAACTCGAGGGTGCGAGAGCCAAATCTCGAGTTGTTGAGTCAGAAATTGAGTTCTTAGTGCTGAATTTTTAGTGCCTCAATCCATTAAACCCCCTCTTCTTTTATAGGTTATGAAATACCCTCCTAGTTGGTTTAGGATTCCTTGGAATAGTTGAATTCTAATCTTTTTAGGAGAGGGTTGTGAAGTTGAGATTGAATTAGGAGTACCTAGATGTCTTGGGATTAGGTGTAATCCCAATTAGACTCATATTGGTCCAAGTACTTAGTTTCCTTGTAAAAAAAGATTATGACTAACATGTTATGTGGTTCTTAGAGGCTTTTCAAGTCGTATGGGCCTATTACCCTTGAAGATATACGGACTCGTGGGCCCTAAATGTGAGTCCTAGGCAGACTCATCTTTTAGTAACTAGAATTTGTGTGGATTGGGCCTTAGTGGCAAGTCTGATACGTGGGTTTGGGATGTAATGACATTTGGGTCCCTGGCCTGAATCTGGCTTGTATAGTTTGTCTCATACTCTCTAAGTCAATGAGTCATTGGCTTTGAGAGTATTTAACGAGTATGTCATCTGGGGTTTGATTAAATCATGTGGGTGTACCTGTACGTTGATGTCGCTTGGACCAGACGAGAGTCATATCATATTTGACAGAACCAATTAAATATCCTAGATAATCCTCAATCAACTAGACCTGATGATGGTCTGAGATTTTATGATTTCGTTCAAACTAGATAAAAGTCTAGATCTTCAACCTGACACAATGAGGGTATGTGGGGAATATTTCCGCTTACTGGATCAGATGAAGGTCCAGGATAATCTCCAGTCAACTAGATCATAAGAAGGTCTAGGGGAGTCTTCTATGTCGTCTGGACCAGATGAAGGCCAAGGTCTTCGACTTGACTTGTCATGAGTCATGGGGAATGTCCCCGTCGACTGGACCAGATGAAGCTCCAGGATAATCTCTAGTCGACCAAACCTGCTGAAAGTCCGGGGGAGTCGTTAGTCGACTAGACCAGATGAAGGCTCACGAACCAACCTGATCTGAAAAAGATCATGGGGAATATTCTTGCCGACTAGATCAGACGAAGGTCCATGATAATCTCATGTCGACCATACCTGCTGAAAGTCTTGGGAGTCTTCAATCGACTTGACCAGACGAAGTTCTAGGAACCAACCTAACCTGAAAAGGTCGCAGGGAATGTTCTCGTCGATTAGACTATATGAAGGTCTAGGATAATCTCCAATCGAGCAGACCTACTGAAGGTTTGGGGGAGTCTTCAACCTAACCCGACAAGGGTCCCGGGGAATGTTCCCATCGACTGGACCAGATAAAGGTTTAAAATAATCTTCTTTCGACTAGACTTACTGAAAGTCCGGAGGAGTATTTTATGTTGTCTTGACCGGATGAAGGTCCAGGTCTTCACCTCAGTCTACTTATAATCGATGTCGACTGGACTTCTGGCGCTATACTGAAAGAGGGGCAGCGTTGGCTGAATCCATTATGTTGACTGGATCTGAACTTGTCGAGTGGGATTGCTATAGTTGGGAGTTGCCTCTTGCATGTAGCCACAGACTAAGTTAGTTATATCAAAAATAATATTTTTACCCGTCGTCTGAAGACCATGTCGGTTGACCCAGGGGTGGTCCTTGGATGTTCGCTGAAACAAGGGTCATGTCGTCTTCGTTTGGACCAGATGTAGGTCCTTCTGTGTCTTTTGAAGTAGTTATAAGTCCAATAGACTACCTAATGGTCGACTGGACTTACTGGATGTTCAAAAGGGTATGCTCATATCTACTAGGAGAAATGAGGTTCTTCATAAGCTGACTGGACCTGTAGAAGGTCCATGCGCCTCGACTGGGGCATATGGGGGTCTTCGGAGTTTGTTAAAGCATACGAATATCGTACACTTTTCAAGTAACCAACGTGTACCTGCGACATTGTGGTTGTCTTCGACTTCTTCTTCTAGACCTAAGTGATCATTGTGACATGTGCTTCAAAAGATAAGCCTTTAGAAGTTTGGTCCCTTCATTCTTTTATAACTTTATTTTTCTTTGCAGGCCTTGAAGCATAGTATTTTACAGTTAATGGCTGCGGAGACTAATAGAGGAGGATTATGGGCTTAGAGAAGTCTAACATGGCCTTCATGAAGAAAATTACTGAAGCTAAGACAACAACTGAAGCTGTAGAGAAACGTGCCAATGAAGCTGAGGATAGAGACAAAGTTACCGAGTCAACCTTCAAGGATGAGAGAGTGATGACGAAGCTTGAGATAGAATCTTATAAGATGGAGCTAGAAAGTTTGGAGAGCAGAAAGACTGGAATCTTGAGAAATGGATCAAGGAGAATAAGAGAATGGAATTCGGTCTTTCCTCGATATGGAGGGTACCCTTTGAGGTATATGAGGGGTTATTCCCAAGAATGCTGAATAAGCAATTAAGACTGAAGACGAGTCTGGTCGAATAGAAGATTATGCTAATGTCTCGAAGGTTGTTGATGCTAGGGATGTTCTAGCTGATAGTGGCCTAGCTATTGACGTTCAAGACGCCCCAACCTTAGATGATTGATCATGTCTCCACTTTACTCAGTTTATTTTGTATTTAACTTTTTGTAGTTGGTAGCTAAGCTTTTATATCAATGAATGGATGAATTTTTTTTTCTTTCTTCACCTTCGTATGTATTATGGAAATGTATATTGTTGGGGTTATTCTGGCGGAAGCGCGATTATCAAGCAAAATCGACTTTTAAAATTTTAACAGTCCTGATGAATAATTGGTATCGTATACCAATTATAAATCCTTATTTTGCCCAAATCTCTCATGACATTCATAACTATCATAATTTCACCAAATTACAATTTTTCCCTTAATGCGATTTTACGGAAAATTCCCAAAGCACTTCCGAAACAATTCTGAAAATTCTAGAAATTTTCCTACGCATTATTATACATCCAATTACATCCACAATAACTCAATTTCACAAATTAAGTCAAATTGAATTAATTTCAAATTAATCAAATTAATTTTCGAATTAATTCAATTAATATCCATAATCAAATCCAATTAGGTCAATCTAAAGAGTCTCACCATAAAGTTATTCTAAAACAATTATAGGTCACTTATTAGTGGCTAATATAACTCTAGAATGGCAATATGAGTATCCAATACCCTAATTGAGTCAATTACATTAATTACCCAATTTATTTACACATGCAACTCTGATATAATCAATTGGTTTAAACCTAAGCAAAACTAATCAAACAAGCAGAAATCTTAGCTACATCATATGTAAATCAATTGGAATAAATTGAAACAATTTTCAACACAACAAGGTAAGGAATTACCTTAACTCCTCCACTATTCATAATTTAAGCTCCAATTGAAGTTGTTTATGCTTCCAATTTGTTATCTTGCTCATCCAAGAGAAAAGCCCCAAATTGATTATTTGAAACTATTTCAAAACAAGCCAAAAACAGCCTTCTTTTTTTTTTTTGACCGCATCAACGATTGAAGAAATGGCCGAATGGCCTGTGAAAGTTCAAATGAATAAAAAACAATTTTCATTCATTCAGCTTTTCATTTGATTTTTATTTTGCCAAACAAAAAACCAAATGGCCTCCACCACACCTCAAAGGCGTCAGAAGCAAAAAAAAATGAAAACAAAACATTTTCCATTTGATTTTAATTTTGGCGAGAGAGGCGTGAAAACAAATCAAAACAGCTTTTGAGTTCTATCACTTCATTTCACTTGGCAAAGAACGAAGAAGGAAAAAAAAAAATTAAAAACAATATTTTTTTACCTTTTTTTCTTTTCCAGCTTGGCCGAAATGATTTCCCCTCTCTCTCTTTTTGTCAACTGGTTGAATCTGGCTATTTTTAGGGAAGAAGCCAACAAGAACAAAAATAAAAACCTAATTTTTTTTTTATTCAATTTGGCCGATAGAGGCAATAAAAGAGAGAGGCATCAACTCTATATTTTTTTTGACAAATTTCCCAATTTTATGACTAACATTTAGTCAAAAATTAGTAATTATCCAAATTGAATATTCCAATAATATTCCATCTTTTAGAAACTAAATTAATTAATCAACATTTAACTAATTAATATAAAAGTGGTATATATGTCAAAATTCTAATGTGTATCTAATCAAATTAAGTATCGAATACAAATACACATTAGATATAAAATTACCTCGGCATGTGTAATATTACGAATAATCAAATTATCCGTAATTAAATGCCCAGTGCTCTACGAGTACACTTCATATTGTGAGACTCTAAGTTTAGGTTTATCCGTCACGAAATCCAATTTCGTGTCCATAATGCACCCACTCATGAATTATGACGACCACGGATAATTTCGCTAAACTATGCAAGTCGAGGTCATTGCATACGTATAATCCCTCTGTCATAGGCTATCTGTATTATACCTGGGATATAGATAAGAAAGTCAAATCTGTTCGGTATAATACAATCGACTTTCAATTTACGATCTCTAAATAACACTCGGAACTGATTTTCGAAGTTATACCACGACCATGGATTTACTAGATCATAAACACGTGCTGGAAGCCTATGCCATCTACACAGAACTGACGGATCCTATCTTGATACGCACATGATATCATGAGCATCATCCACACCCAACGAACATATGGAGGTCTGATCATGGCTAGATCATTGACGTGACTGCCATCAAAGTGTGGAGGATAGCTCATATATCCATGGTGGTATCTCAAGTCGAAGGACCACTATGCTCGCTCAACTCGAGAAGGTTCCTATTGATGTTGTACCATCTATTAGGAAACCTTCAGTGAGTCGTTCAATGTCTTATCAAATAAACACCTACATGTCTATACGAGTCTCCTGAGACTAATGGTTCACTGGGATAAACCATCAGACCAAGTCACGATATACGACATGTACTAGTCTCAGCGGATTTTACTAACCGACCCGTGTTAGTAAATCTTGACCAGAAACTTTATTTAAAGATATACAACTAATAGTGCGCTTCCTAATGTCAATTACAAACTATGTTGTAATTGCGCACTTTACTATAAATCCTAGGGTCTTTGTCCAATATACACGTATCACTGAACCATATTCAGTTTCTATCTAATCGTAATAAGATATCTAATCGTAATTAGATCGAATAAGTGTATAAAAGACAAGGGTGCTACCACTTAAAATTAGTATTAATTTGAAAAATATAATTGTTCGTATTTATGAATCGGACATAAATACGATCTGGATTGGCACTTTGAGCACCAACCTTAACATATATTTGTTTGGCATCAATAATCTAGTTGTTTGGTCGGGTTTTGACTCGAAACATTAAAGGAAGGTAGAGTTTATGTATCTTCGCTTTGACGTCGTCTCGAGACTTTAGCTTAAATGAAGGCAAAGTCTTGGTTGTTTCCACTTTATTTCGGCTAAAGATATAGGCTTAGATAAAGGCCAAGTCTTGGTCTCTTGGACTTCATTTGGAATGAGATAAATTAATTGAAGACCGGCGTCGTATCGTGTAGACTGAAGGCCGACGCTCATAATCCATGTTATATAACGGTGATCCATTGCTTATGGGATCCATCTATCTGCTGGCTGAGGGTCCTCATACCGAAATCCTTCGATCGTTTGGAAGCGTTTGAAGTTTTTTCTTCATAGTGGTTACTAGGACCGTCGTGTTTTTTATTTCTCTTATTTTCTTCCAATCGGATCTCGACTTATGCTCGGACCATTGCCTGGTCCATGGTGTAGCACATAAACTTTGTTAGCTTCTTATAAATCCAATGTCGGTAAATATAAGACATTGGTAGGTTGATGGAGATCTGGGATGGAAATTCTTTCTATGTTGAAGAGTTTCACATAACTTCGCAGAGATTCTCCTTTCCGTTGCTGGATGGAGTTTAGGTTGTCCGTGATTTTCTCAAACTTGTAAGAGCTTGTGAAGTATTCCATGAACTTTTCTGCCAACTCTTGGTATGATCCAATAGACTGGCGTGGGAAATTGATGAACCAAGTAAGGGTTGGACCTACTAGCGTCTCTCCGAGTCCTCTGCATAATCCGACCACCCATTGGTGTGGTGTCAGGGCAGTGGACGACATGGTCGTCTAGGTCTGTGGATCCATCGTATAGCCTCATGTCTGGGGGCTAAACTTCTGTGGAAGCTCTACAAAAGTGATGGTTTCCAAGAAAATATTTTCAAAAATTATCCCGATCTGATTCTTCATCACCGATAGCCTCAACAAAGGTAGGTTTGAGAGAATTGCCTCTTTGAACTTTTCTATCTCTTTCCGTATGGTGGAGGCGACTTACTGTGTTAGGTACGTCAAAGGGAAATGGTTTTTCATCTAGCAGCTTTGAGAGTGGTCATCACCAGTCACGTCGTTGACTGCCCCTAAAAGGTCGGCTAGAATGGCAGGTCTGCTGGGTGATCATACTCGCCTCACCGTTGAGAAATTGAAGTCATATGCTTCAATTGCTTCTGGAGGCTAGTGTTGGTATTGTGAGATTCTCCTCCTCTAATGTTCGCATGTGTTCTTGAAAGGCAGCCAATTAGGCAGACACAGAGTCTGGGATGTTCTCATTATTGGAAGACCTATTTGTTGTAGATATCGTAGACTTAGAGATCTTTATTTGTTATGAATCGTTGGGTCCCCATAGTGGATGCCAAATTATAGAAGCTGAATTTTATCTTCGGGCTACAATCGAGAATTTTATTTTGGAGGCTCCAATGATCCTGCAAAACAAAGGTAAACGGAGCGTAGAGTAGCTACCCATCGGTATGGTAGACACCATAGACACTCCGAAGCTCAAGTCAGTGATGATGATGAATGAAAAGAAATAAGAGCAAGGCTAAGGGTTACCTTGGTATTCATAGTTTGATTTACGTGAGGGTGGTATGCCTGTGTTTAGGGAGAACTTGAGGGTGCGATAGCCAAATCTCAAGTTGTTGAGTCAGAACTTGAGTTCTAAGTGCTGAATCTTAAGTGCCTTAATCCCTTAGACCCCTTCTCTTTTTATAGGTTGTGAAGTAGCCTCCTAGTTAGCTTATAATTCCTTGGAATAGTTGAATTCCAACTCTTTTAGGAGAGGGTTTTGGAGTTGGGATTGAATTAGGAATTCTTAGAATTCCTGGGATTAGGTGTAATCCCAATTAGACTTGGATTGGTTCAAGTACTTAGTTTCCTTGTGGGAAAAGGATTATGACTAACATAATCTGTGGTTCTTAGATTTTTTTCAAGTCGTATGAGCTTCTTACCCTTGAATGTATACGGGCTCGTGGGCCCTAAATGTGGGTCCTGTGCAGGCTCATTTTTTAGTAACTAGAATTTATGTGGATTAGGCATTGGTGGCAAGTCTGATATGTGGCCTTACGACGTAAGAATGATCTAGAAAGTTTAAAGAGCAAAAAGACTTGACACGTGAGAAATAAATCAAGGAGAATGAGAGAATGAAAGTCAGAATTTCCTCTATATGGAGGGTGCTCTTGGAGGTGGGTGAGGAGTTTTTCCCAAGAATGGTGAATAAGTTATTGAGACTGAAGACGAGTCTGGTCGAATAAAAGATGATGCTCATGTCTCGGATGTTGATGATGCGAGCGATGTTCCAACTAACAGTGTCCTAGCTGCTAACGTTTAAGATGCCCCAGCCTTAAATGATTGATCATGTCTCTGCGTTACTCGGTTTGTTTTGTATTTAACTTTTTTATAGTTGGTAACTAAGCTTTTATATCAATGAATGAACGAATTCCTTTATGTTTCTTCTTCTTTGTATGTATTATGAATATGTGTATTTGTTTGGCATCAATAATCTAGTTGTTTGGTCGGTTGTGGACTTGAATCGAAACATTTGAGAAAGTTAAAGTCTATAGGCCTTTGTTTTGACATCGTCTCGAGACTTTGGCTTAAATGAAAGAAAAGTATTGGTTGCTTCCACTCTTTGTTGGCTAAAGATATAGGCTCAGATAAAGGCCAAGTATTGGTCGCTTAGACTTAATGACGAATGAGATAAATTGATTGAAGACCAGCATCGTATCATATAGGCTGAAAGCCTGTGCTAATAATCCATGTTTATAAGGCGGTGATCTCTTGCTTATGGTATCCATATTTTTGCTGGCTTATGGGTCCTCATACCCAGATCATTCAACCGTTTGGAAAAGTTAGAAGTCTTCTCTACATAACGATTACTAAGACCGTCGCGTTTCTTATTTTTTTTATCTTCTTCCCACCGGATCTCAACTTATGCTCGAACCATTGTCTGGTCCACGGTGTAGCACATAAACTTTGTTAGCTTCTTATAAAATCCATTGTCGGCATGTAGACCATTGCGTAAAGCTTCGGCAGCGGTAGCTTGATGGAAATCTAGGATGTAAATTCTTTCTTTGTTGAAGCGTTTCACGTAGCTTCATATGGATTCTCCTTTCCGCTGCTGGTTGGAGTTTAAGTCCATGGTTTTCTCAAACTTGCAAGATCTTGTGAAGTGCTCCAAAAACTTGTCTACCAACTCTTGGTATGATCTAATAAACCAACGTGGTAGATTGGTAAACCCAGTAAGGGCTAGGCTTGTTAGCTTCTCTTTGAATCATCTTCATAATCCGGCTTCTCATTAGTATGGTGTCAAGGCCGTGGACATCATCTTTTACTTGTAGTGGATGACATGATCGTATGGGTCCGTGGATCCATCGTATAGCCTCATGTCTGGGGGCGAAACTTCCATGGAAGCTCTACATAAGTGATGGTTTCCAAGAAAGAAGTGTCAATAATTATCTCGGATGAATTCTTCCTCACTGTTTGACTCAACCCAGGTAGGTTGGAGAGAATAACCTCTTTGAACTTTTCTATCTCTTTGCACATGGTGGAGGTGACTTGTTGTGTTAGGTTCGTCGTAGGGAAATGGTTTGTCATCTGGCAGTTCTGAGGGTAGTCGTCTGGGGGTGGATTGTCATCAGCCACGTCGTTGAATGCCCCTTAGAGGTCGTTTGGAATGGCAGGTCTGCTGGGGTATTCTCGTTGTCGGAAGCTGTGTGTGTTGTGGGGAT